>CAUYQV010003132.1:0-19137 GCA_963574575.1 Galagoides demidoff
TGTGGTCTCAGCTACTTGGGAGGCAGAGGCAGGAGACTCGCTTGAGCCCAGGAGTTGGAGGTTGCTATGAGCTGTGATGCCATGGCACTCTACCCAGGGGGATAGCTTGAGGCTCCGTCTCAAAAAAAAAAAAAAAAAAAATCTTCAGTAGGCTTTGGGATGGCAATTGACTACCTTTGTGCAAAGGTAAACATCACTAATTAAATCTGAACATATCTTTAGAAATGGAAAACAGTGATAGCATTTATGGAACTGGAATCACTATCAAAATCCAAAAAACCAATCATATTCATTTAACCATAAGCCAGTCTTAGTTAAATTGGGACTGTCCAACAAAAATATTCTGTCACTCATTCATGATCTGAATTCTGGTAAATGAGACCAATCAAATTATGGTACACATAAAAAAAAAAGCCATGAGATATTTCTCTTTTGTAATAAATAAGGCAATGGCCAACTATTACTCATTTGTACCTTTTCTGAGATAAGCTATCAAGTCTGCCCTTTCTCCCTTCTTCTTAATGCCAGCGAAGATCATTTTTGTTCCAGGGATGTACTTCTTGGGATTCTCCAAATATTCCATCAGTGTATCCTCTCCCCAGGTTATGCCTTTGTTCTTATTGGCATCTGTGTAAGAGAAGCCAACAGCCTGACCTGTCTTCCTCCCAGAGAGACCATGGAGATTTGGTCCAGTCTTGTGCTTGCCTCCTTTTCCCACAGTATGGCATTGGGCACACTTCTGAACAAAAATCTTCTTGCCTTTCTCAATATCACCAATATTTAATTCGCTCTTTGATTGCTGACGGTACCAAAGTTCCGTGCTGGAAGCCAGACGTCCCGCTCTCTGAATGTTTTTGATATATAATGTCCTCACCTATTTTCCTAGGCATACACATACACATATATGATAAATATAAACACACAATGTATATATTTGTTTATACATAGTATATAATTTATTTATTATAAAATTAATATTCACTGTAAAAAATTCAAACACTTCACAAGTAAGCTTCTTCTTACTATTCAAACCCATACCACAGAGATAATAATCACTATTTTCAATTTGTCATCCATATTTTCAGGCACTTATTTTATTTGTGTGTATACTTATGTCTACATTTTTAAGACAGATACAATCATAATATGTGCAGTTCTGTGACTTGCCTTTTTCACTTACTATATTATTGACGTATTTTCATGTTCATAGAACATGAATTCTCTTAACTTTCAAAGACAGGTTACAGACTCTTCTTTTTTTAAGATACAGTGTCTTGCTCTGTTGCCCGGCTAGAATGCAGTGTCACCAACATAGCTCACTGCAGTGTTGAACTTCTGGGCTCAAGTGATATTCCCACTTCAGCCTCCCAAGTATTATAGCTGGGACTACAGATGTGCATGACTACACCAGCTAATTTTTCTTATTTTTTGGTAAAGATGGGATCTTACTATGTTGCCCAGGCTGGTCTTGAACTCCTGGCTTCATGCTATCTTCCTGCTTCTGCCTTCTAAAGTGCCAGGATTACAAGCATGAGCCACTGCACTGGCCTCATCTTATAGATTCTTCATAAACTGAAATGTTGTACTGAATGACTGTAGTTGTTGAATCTCACTTTGGCATTTCTCTATTAGTCCTGATCAGAATATTAAAATAATTTTCTAAATTATACAAGTAATTTGAGTATATTTTGACATGTCAAAAATTTCAGACTATAAAGGACAAACCTCACAGCTTGCCTTCCTCACTTTCTAGTCCATACCCTAGTCATCAATAGCCCCTAGCAACACCTCTCTTCTCTATGTATTTAGGTAGATGAACATATTCACTTAATTGGAATTACACTGTACCTGTCATTCTGCAATTTGCTTTCTACAGATGCACAGAGACAGACCTAAAGGGCCTACGCTAACTGACTCAATGTTTTTACCAGAGTTAGAGAAAGCTTCTCTTGCCTCAAATAAAATATTTTTTAAGTTAGTGGATCATTGTGCAATCTCATCATCTCTGCTAAGGGTGCTTTCCAGAGCCCACTTCTACCCTGAATATCCTGAATGCCGGGGTGCTTGGGCCTCCAGAAAAGGCACAGCCCATCTCCAAATGAGGAATCTGTGTCAGATTTGGAATTGGGCAGGAGGCAGGAAGTGGGGTATCAGGTGAACAAGAAGAAACTTCAGTGGGCCCCGAGACTAGGTCTGGGACTGGCTCTAACTGCATACACGTGGGTGTGCCAGTCTGCATGGGAGCCCAGGGTGCTGAGTGCCCGTGTGGCCATATGTGCCAGGACTAACTCACACAAGACCTGGTGAACTCCCTTATCAGTATATCTATGATGACAAAGAATCTCCCTTTCCAGTGGCTCCCTGAACATTGAACAACCTAAACACAAGCAAGAATCAGTCCTGGATAGACTCAATTATGTTTAATACATAGCTACCTACATAGCAGCTCCTAGAGCAGTGGTTCTCAATCTTCCTAATGCTGCAAACCTTCAATATAGTTCCTGTGGGTCAGGACCCACAGATTGAGAACTTGCTGTCCTAGAGGGTGGCATCATAATTTAGTTAGGTGTTTTATTTTTGTTTTGTTTTAATTAAATCATAGCTGTGTACATTAATGCAATTATGGAGTACAATGTGCTGGTTTTACATACCATTTGAAATATTTTCATCAAACTGCTTAACATAGCCTTCACCGCATTTTCTCAGTTACCGTGTTCACCGCATTTTCTTAGTTAATGTGTTCAGTTATTGTGTTTTATTCTACACTTAGTAAATTTAACATGTACCCTTGTAAAATGCACCATAGGCGTGGTCTCACCAATTACCCTCCCTTCACCCATCCTCCCCCCTCCCCTGCCTTCCCTCTCCTCTTAGAGATTTTGTTTTTGTTTTTGATGGAGATTTAGCATTCTTTTCTTTCTGTCATCTATCTGTCTTTCTGCCTATCTATTTGTTGTTCTCACAAATGATGGTGTTGGAAACTTCTTTATACACACGTCTTTGTGTATTACTATGACTTACTTGCAGGGCAATTACTGATAGGAGCACATAAATTTTGAAAACTATTACCTTCTGGTATTTTTGAGCCCCAGATGAAAGATTGAGAGCCCTTGTTTCAGTGTGCCTTTCTACTTTTAGGATTATTAAACCAGTTCAGATGTCATGGCTCATGGCTATAATCTTACAACACTATGGAAGGCCAAGACAGGAGGTATTGCTTAAGGCCAGGAGTGTGAGACCGGCCCAGGCAATATAGCAAGACTCCATCTCTACAAAAAAAAAAAAAAGTATTTTTAAGATAATCTTCTAGTTTGGGAGGCAAGACATGATATCTCACTGTTATTTTATTTTTAATTTCTTTGCTTACCAGTTGGGTTGAACATGTTTACAACTCTGCTTGCCACTTTTGGTTGCTTGATAATAATCTGTTTGTGTCCAAACTCATTTATCTATTTCAAAAGGCCATCTAACTGTAGCCATGGCCAGATTAGATAACTAATTATATAACATTTATAAGTACTGCTTACTGAACATTTATTTCACTGTGCGGAGCACTTTGCATAGACTGTTTTTCATGTAATCAACTTAGTAAGGAAGGTATTATTATTTCTAAAGGGACTGAGGATTAGAGAACTATTATAAAACAACCCAGATCACTCTGCTGGTAAACTGAAGGTGTCATAGTTTGTCCTTAGTTATAGTGTTACTAGGAACTCTTCAAACATTAACATGTTATTATTTCATTCTTTTAATAAATATTTATTGAGGGCCCACGCTGGGGCAAGCATGCATCTGGCTAGTACCCAGGGCACTGGTGGGGTTACTAGGCGTTACCGGTGTGCTTTGGACTGATAAGGCATGGAGGGAAGAAGCTGTTACTAGACTGTATAAAGAATAGCTGGATGGGAAAGGCCACCAACAGGAGCTGTGGCTTTGGTAGAAGAAAGTCACAAAACTTCTGTGACCCAGGAGGGCTAGAACTCAGAATAAATAACCCAACCTTATGCTACTCCCTCCCTCTCATCTCCTGTATCCTATGGACCAAGTACAACTGGAGGTTAAAGGACAAGGATGTTCACTGAGGAAGTCCATGTGGGCCAGCCTCTCAGGGCCCAGAGTTGGGGGGAAACATGAAGAAGAGTATGTAGATGGGAATACAGAAAACATCAGCATGCTGTCTGCTGCACATCAGACAGCTGAGCCTCCACCGATCCTGTTCACTGAACAGGATGTGCCTTAGCAGCAGCCAGTGGGAAATCTATTAGCCCAGGGCCCATCCAAGGCAGGTCCCTGATGCAAGCTCATTAGAGAAGAAATGGGTATAGAGGGGTGTCTAAGGGGCTACTGAAAGTTTTACTGTTTAAAATAAAATTTTTGAGAGTTCATATATACCCTTGTTTCTCCTATTATTAACATTTTATGGTACATTTGTTATAATTAATGAACCAATGCTGCTCTATTATTATTATTATTGAGACTGTTTTGCTGTTTCCTAGGCTAGAGTACAGTGGTGTCATCATAGCTCACTGCAGCCTCAGACTCCTGCACTCAAGCAATCCTCTTGCATCAGCCTCCTCATTAGCTGGGAGTATAGATGTATGCCACACACTTGACTAATTTTTCTGGGTTTTTTTGGAGACAGGGTCTCCTTATGAAGTCTGAAAATTCAGTTTGTGAACTCATTTCAAAAAAACGCTACGGTCACCTTTGAAGTACTCCCTTCGGGAAGCTATGCACCAATATCAGCACCTAGTCCACCCTTCAAAGCAATTTTGGAGTTCTTTTTCTGGAATGACCATCAAAACTGTTGTTATTTTACCCTTGATACCCTTGAATGTCTTCAAAATGTCTTCCTTTCAAAATTTCCTTTATCTTTAGGTAAAGAAAAAAGTCTTTGGGGGCCCGATCTGGTGAGTAGGGAGGATGTTCCAATACAATTATTGGTATACTGGCTAAAAACTTCCTTGCAGATAGTGCTGTGTGAGCTGGTGCATTGTTGTGATGCAAGAGCCATAGCTGCTGGTGAAGATTTTCAGTTAATGTTTTCCTCTCGATGTTTATTTGGTCTACTATGCTTCTCACAGTCAGACAACAATTTTGATGCACAATTTGATGAAGTATTGCAATGTTTTCATCAGTTCTGCTCATTACCAGCTGTGCTCACCTCTTGTCATCAGTGACACTTTCTCTCTTCTCAATTTAATCTATTTGTAACTGCCATTTTCTTCATGGCATTATCTATATAAACTTGGACTAATATGTTCCTGATTTCACTTCCACTCTTGCCAAGTTTAACAAGAAGTTTACAAATGTTTGTTTATTGCTGTAATAAAGTGATTTTCAAACAGTATGCCACAAAAGGATCTTAGGGGCACTGTGAAAATTCGTAATTATTATTAATTATATCATTTTCCAAAGAAGTTCAAAGCACAGTAAGTATATTCTTATGTTTACTCTTTTTTTTTTTGACAACATAATTTAAGTGTGCCATGGAAGTTTAACTAGGTTCAAGTGTGCTACGAGGCAAAAAAGGTTGAAAGACACTGCACCAGTGACTCAGTGAGTAGGCACAGACCACATACACTGAAGCTGGTGGGTTCAAGCCCAGCCCAGGCCAGTTAAACAACAATCACTGCAGCCAGAAAACAGCTGGCTTGGTGGGCATCTGTAGTCCCCAGCTACTTGGGAGGCTGAGGCAAGAGAATCTCTTAAGCCCAAAAGTTTGAGGTTGCTGTGAGCTGTGACATTACAGCACTCTACTGAGGGCAATATAGTGAGACTCTGTCTCAAAACAAACAAACAAAAAATGTTGTTGCTCTTGAATGAAGACACTGCTGAAGCAGGAGAACAAGACTAGGGGAAAAACTCAGATCTATTATAGAATCTATTGTGATTGAAAAGTTAAAAGAAGGGCTCATAAAAGACCATGGGGAAGGAGAGGATTGATTTATTTGATATATTTGTTACACTCTTATATCCACACAAAAAACCCCATAAATTTTCAGAAAAAATAAGTTTCTGGTCTAATTAGTGAGGAGGCATGCTTTCAGGCAGACAATTTTTAACTGAACATGGTAAGTACTATTGCAGAAGGCAGAATAAAAGTGCGTGAAGACACAGAAGAGAAAAGCCCTTATTTTCCTACGGGAGTCAATAAAGCATTCACCAAGAAGCAGGCATTTATATTAGATTTTAAGGAATGAGAGGAGTTTGGTAGGGACAAGAAGAGAGTACTTGCACAGGCTGAGTAGGAAGTGGCCGGAAGCACATCCACATCCTTTAACTATTTTAAAACACTATGTCAACATGACATAGGGTTAGTTAGAAGTGGTGCACCCTAGGGGATAGTTTTGAAATGGTAGGTTGGTACAGCGGATTAACAGTGGCCATAAATTCTTTGTAAGCTCCGTGCCTCAAAAAGTAGACTTCATCTCCCTAACCCTCGAAGGTAGCTCAGTCTTCAGTCCTTCTTGATCATTAGCATATGGCAGAAGTGTGATTATATGACTTCTGAGACAGACCAAGCTCATGCCCCTGTATCCAGAAAACTCCATGCTGTTACAGACCATGTGGAAGGAGAGGCCCTAGATGAACAGCCATCACAGCACAACTGTCACCTCCAGTTTCTCCATGAGAGAGCCCAAGCAAGACCAGCTGCAGAATTTTACAGTGCTCTCACTGAATCACAGATAATAAATCATTGTTTTAAGCTCCTAGGTTTGGGATGTTTGTTATGGAGCAATCAACATTTGATAGAGTTAGAGAACAATTGACTGTCCTCAGAGGCAGAAGTTTGTGTTTTATGTCCTCAGCCAGCATTTCCCAACTTGGCATGAATGACATTTGCAGCCAGTAACTATGGGAGCAGCCCTGTGCACTGGAGGCTGCTCAGCAGCCTCCCTGTTGCCAAGAGGTGACAGTACCATCCCCTCCCCAGTTATAACAACCAAAAATATCTCCAGACATTGCCAAACGGCCCCAGGACAGAATCAACTCAGGTTTAGAACCATTGCCCTAGGCCAAAGCATTCTAAGAATGACAATGGGGGGGGGGCACACAGTTATAAAGCTAGATTTCCAAGCTTCTCCCCTAAAGAGTCTTGTTAATTATGTTCAGACTGTGAACCTGCAATTTGAACTTCTAAAATGCTCAAGTATTCTTCTTACTGGAGGAGTTTAAGAACTGCTACATTAGGAATGAGAAGCCAATAGAGCTTTGATCTGCTCATTTTGTGTTTCAGGAAGATCCTTCTCGAAGCATTTGGGAGATTGATTGAGTAGGATGTGGGGGATGTAGAAAAGAGAGGAGGAATTGGAGGTTACTGCTTAAATTCAGATGAGAAGTAACAGGTTGTGTGAGACACTGGCTGTTGGGGTACATTTCAGAAACATTTCCAAGGCAGAATGAGTGAAATCTATGACTAATCAGATGTTGGGAAGGGAAGGACTTAAGAAAATGATGATTCAAAATTAAAAATTTTTATGCTTCAAATTATATCATCAAGCAAATGAAAAGACAACTCAGAATGGGAGAAAATATTTTTAAATTATATATCTGAAAAGGGAATTTTATCCATAATATATACTCTTTTTTTTTTTTTTTTGAGACAGAGTTTTGGTATGTCACCCTCAGTAGAAAGCTTCGGTGTCACAGCTCACAGCAATCTCAAACTCTTGGGCTTAAGTGATTCTTTTGTATCAGCCTTCTGAGTAGCCAGGACTACAGAAACCCGCCACAATGCCTGGCTATTTTTAGAGATGATGTCTCACTCTGGCTTAGGCTGGTCTGGAACTCATGAGCTCAGGTGATCCACCCACCACGGCCTCCCAGAATGCTAGGATTACAGGCGTGAGTCACCTTGCCTGGCCTCAGAACTCTTACACTCAACAACAAAAAGACAAATAGCACAATTTAAGAATGAGTAAAGATGTGAATAGACATTTCTTCAAAGAAGATATACAAATGGCCAATACGCTTTTAGAAAGATGCTCAACATCTTTAGCCATTAGGTAAATGCAAATCAAAACCACAGTGATAAAAATTACTTCATATTCATTCACAAGGACAGCTATAATCAAGAAGATAGATTATGAAAAGTGTTGGCAAAGACAATGAGAAACTAGAACCCTCCCTCATTGCTGATGGAAATAAAGTGATACTGTTTCTATAAAAAACAGTCTAGCAGAGTTACCACATGATCCAGCAATTCTGCTCCTGGGTACCCAAGAGAAATAAGAACATATACCTCCAAAAAATTTTGGATAAAAATAATCATAGTAGAACTATTCATAATAGGCAAATGTGAACATAACCCAAACATCCATTCATTGATGAATGGTTAAATGAAATATAGTGTGTCAATAGAGTGAAATGTTGTATTTAGCAATAAAAAGGAATAAAGTGCTAATACATTCTGCAACATGGGTGAACTTCAAAAACATGACACTAACTGAAAGCAACCAGTCTCAAAAGACCAAAAATTGCATGATTCCATATTTATAAAATGCCCCAAATAGGCACAACTCTCGGGACACATAGTAGGCTAGTGGTTGCCTAGGGCTATGGGTAGGGGTGGAATACAGTTTAGGGAAAATGGGAAGTGACTGCTGATGGGTAAGGGTTTCTTCTGAGGATATAAAATGTTCTAAAATTAATTGTGGTGATATTTGCATAACTTTGAATATACTAAAAAATCATTGTTTCCTTTTTTGGGGGGGGTGCTAGGCAGGGTTTGAACCTGCCACCTCTGGTGTATGGGGCTGGCGCCCTACTCCTCTGAGCCACAGGCGCCACCCAACTTGTTTCCTTTGTTTTTTCTTTTATTTATTTATTTATTTATTTAGACAGAGTCTCACTCTGTTGCCTAGCCCAGAGTGCAGTGGTATCAGCCTAGCTCACAGCAATCTCAAACTCCTGGGCTCAAGTGATCCTCCTGCCTCAGCCTCCCAAGTAGCTGAGACTATAGTCGTCCAACACCATGCCCAGGTAATTTTTCTATTTTTAGTAGTGACAAGGTCTCTCTTGCTCGGCTGGCCTTTAACTACTGATCTCAAGGGATCCTCCTGCTTCGGCCTCTCAGATTGCTGGGATTATAGGCATGAGCCACTGCACCCAGTGATTTGCATCTCTTAAATGTGTGAATTATATAGTATGTGTATTAAATCTCAATAAAGCTGCTAAAAAAGAAAAACAAAAAAGGGGTTATTGTTTTAATAAGTGGAAACATGGTGTCATCCTTAGTCAAAATTGGGACTATAGGAAGAAGATGTGTTTGGGAGAAAAATGAGCCTTAGAGATGTGGAGATGCAACATTGAATACTCTGGCTGTGAGGTGCAAAGGATGGACTGGAGATAATAATACAAAGAAACAATCATTTATTGAGCATCTGTGATGTGCCTAATACTGTAAATATAAATATACTGTTTCTGCACTCTGCCTGGTGGGCTGCATATGTATACAGTTTCCTGTTTCTGCTCTCTCTCTTCCCCTGTGTAGGTAGATGAGAGGATGACCTTCATCTCTTTTTCTCAGCGTGGCTCAAAGTTTGCATGTAACATTCACTGAATGAATACAAATGTAGTATCTTTTAACCCTCAGAACTACTCTTTGAGGCAGGTTTTTGTTCCCTCATCCTAAGGCCACAAAGTTAATAAGAGATAGTGAACTGTTTAAATTCCAAATCACAGAGTAATGCTCTCAACCTCTCTGCACAAATTTGGAACAAAAGCAGTAAAAGTCATGTAAATCCAATTTCTGTAAATTCATAACAAATGTATATGACACCCAACTGTGTTAGGTGCTGGAGTTAATACAATAATAGACTAGACAAGAATATGAACAAAAATACATTAAAGATAAAATCCATAAAAATGTTCCCATATCGTTGCTAGTTCACGAAAATATTTTGCATACATTATCTTATCATTATTATTATTATTATTGCGATTTTTGGCCAGGGCTGGGTTTGAACCCACTACCTGCGGCATATGGGGCCAGCGCCCTACTCCTTTGAGCCACAAGATCTGCCCCATTATCTTGTTTTTTTTTTTTAAAGAGGGTTTTATTTGTTGCAGTTACTGTTTTCTGGGTTTTGTTTGTTTTTTGAGACAGTTTTCAGTGCTATGGTGTTATAGCTCACAGCAACCTCGAACTCATGGATTCAAGTGATCCTCTTGCCTCGGCCAACCAAGAAGCCGGAACTACAGGCGCCAGCCACAACACCCGTCTATTTTTAGAGATGGGGTGGGTCTAGCTCTAGCTCAGGCTGGTCTCGAACTTCTGTGCTCAGGCAATCCACCCACCTCGGCCTCTCAGAATGCCTGGATTACAGGTGTGAGCCTCGGAGCCAGGCCACATACATTATCTTAAAAAACCTCCACAACATAAGTAGGTATTACCACTCCAATAAGGCTTTTGCCCGCTAGCTAAACTATACTCCCCCAAGTGAACTTCAAATGCAACAGGGCACTCAATGCAGGCATAAAATTTAAGCAGGCACAGAAAAAAACTCAGTAATCAAGATGAATAACATTTTAGTACTTTATTTTTTAAAATCAAAATTAATACAAAAAATTCTATGAATAATAAAACATCACAATTTAAAATAAAGGCAGGCTCCACCTCCTATTTCTGAGCCCCATCCGAACCCCTCACTTGACAGTGGAATTGAGTGACTTCGAGAACTAAACATCTTGTACTTCCTGTTGGTGCTACATGAGAGGGCGAGCGCAGGTTCAAAAACTGGAACCATTTTCCCCACTCCCCTTTATTCCAGAGCAGTAGCGGGCCCTGCACCAACAGCCGGCGCTTTTGGAAAAGTCTGTGAACCGGAGTGCTTGTGTCCGTGGGTATGTTGCATACGGTTACATGCGTGCTTCGAGTCTTGCTTCTGAGTACAGCCTTTGAGGACGCACACTGAGCTCGGACTTTGCGCTTGCAAAGACAAGGGCTCGGGCTGAGCGTGAAACAAGCTCAGAATTCCTTCCTGCACAAATGGCAGGTGAAGCGCCAACTCTTTCTGCCGCCTCTAACCGAAAAAGGAACACGTCACTCCCTGCGAGCTAGGAGGGTCATCAGAACCTACATCACCAGTCCAGGACCCCTGGAACCACCTGTCCGCAGTGACGGGAAGGACAGACACCAGAGCCCAAGAGAAGGGTAACCAAAATACAGTGTAGGCGGAGAGGGCAGAGGAGCGTCTACCTTCTCTCCGCCCCTCCTCTTTTCTAGGCTCTGGCCAACCGCCGCGCTCTCCGAGCTTTGGCCCCGCCCCTCCGTGCCTCCTGGCCTGCGGCTCAGCCCGGGCCGGTAATAATTAGGCTGCGGGCGGGGTTTTTCGCGTCAGCGCGAGACTCCGGCCAATCCCTGAGCTCTCCCGCGCGGTTACGTCACAGGCCGAACAACCAAACAGAAAAGTTTAATAAACAGCGGACTGAGGGGCCGACGGCGGCGGGGCCGGAGCGAGCAGGGGTTCGGCGGCCTCACCTGTCCCCATTCACCGGCGGCGACCGGCGGCGGCGGGCAGCGCGTCAGGCGGAGAGAGCCGCCGCCAGGTGAGAAGCTCGGCCCGAGGGGCCCGGCCGGCCGGGCGCTGCCCCTCCCCCGCCCGCTCCCTTCCCCCACGGGCTGCGACCCGCGAGGCCCGCCCCCGGCCCCTCCCGGCGCAAGCGAGACGGAAGCCGTGGGCTGCAGGCCGGCGCAGCAGGTGGCCGGCTGCTCGCTCGCTTTAGCTCCGGCCTGGTGTTTGGGAAAGGGCGAGGGCTGTTGGGCAAGGGATGCGGCGGGGCGCGCTGGGCTTCCTCAGACGCGTCCGGGGTGCCTGCGGTCCCGGACCGGCTTCTCGTCTTCCGGCGTCGGGACCCGCACTGCCTGGGTGCCACGGAGGCGGCCGGGACCCCGTTCCGAGCAGTTGGTGGTGGGGTCAGAGGGGCTGAGGCACCCACAGGCGCGTCCCCGCCCCGCCTCTCCGAGGCTGAGGTCCTGTTTGGAATGTTTTTCCGCCTTACGTGTTTTCAGAAACTAGGGGCGGGGTGGGAGAGGGGGCCCAGCGGGACGGACTCTCCTTGGACGAGGGACACGAGACGAACTATTTTCCCTGTTGGCGTTTGGTTTGCTCAGGATTCTGAATTTTCTTTCTGCTCTTTTGGAATAGTATTTTCAAGTTTTTGTCCATCGATACGTAAACAAACTGAAGAATATTGCGTTGGAAGTCTTTTAAAACTTTTTAAAAAAATTATGTGCTGCCTACAGTTAACGCGCTGTGACTTGCCTTCACAACTCGGAAGTTGTTACTAATGTGAAGAAGTTTGGGCCTTGAGGTTACGGGTCATGAAAACTGGGCAGAATGAGTGATTTTGATGCTCCCAGGAGCAGGATTAAATTTCTTTTTCACACAAAATCTGGAATTTGATTTTTTAAGTGTAAAATGCCAAAAACTTTTCAGGTAAACTATGTAGTAATTACGTCAACAGTTTTGTGGCACTTTCTGCGTTACCTATTGTCTTCCGGGTCTTCAAGGAAAATGTTCGGCAAAATGTGCACGTTTAAATTTCCAAAACAGGTTATGTTTAATTTCTTTTATGTCTTAAAATATTTTTAAGGGGAGCAGGGACCACAGATGTACAAGGGAAAGTATAAGGGTTGATGGATTATGTTGATTGTAGTGATAATTTCTTGTGTGGAGACAGATGTCAGAACTTACACAGTTTATACTTCAAATATGTGCAATTTATTGTATGTCAGCTATAGCTTAAAAAGTTTTTAAAAAGCAACCAAAACATTTAATGCCACAAAAGAATACAAAACACCATATAGGACAAAGAGAAAATAGTAATAAAAAAAATCGGTGAACTCCTCCCTCCAAACCCCAAACTGGAATACTACCAAAACTCGCATCTGCTATGAATTTCTTATCTGTCCAGTGGATTTTGTGTCTTATCATTCCTTTGCCTTTTACAAAAATAGTTTTGTCACATGCATTTGTATGCTCACTGTGGTGTTTAGTTTTCTTTTGAGCATTATACAAGTAGTATATGACTGTATTTTATTCATTTCATTGCTTTATAATGTGTTAATCTGCCATAACTTGCAGTCATTTAGATCATATTTTTATTTTTGATTTTGTTTTGCTTTTAGCAGTGTGTGCTATATGAATATTTCTTGTTTCTGGCTGTTAGTGCACACATGGTATGCAAGAATTTCTCTAGAGTAACTACTTAATATGAATTACATTAGAAAGTTTTAGGTAATTAGGAGTAAAATAGGTTGAAATACTTAGAAATAAAATGAATGAAAAACACTAGGATCTTCTATTATGTTTAAATGAAGGATTCGTAACCATAGTGATTGGTCCTAGTTATTGAACATTTGCATAGGAAACCAAGATTCCTATTAATAACGCATGTAATTAGTCTTTGAAATCATGTGGTAAAATGTCTGGCACTATTTGGTCTCTGTCTTTTTTTTTTTTTTGCAGTTTTTGGCCGGGGCCGGGTTTGAACCCACCACCTCTGGTATATGGTGTCAGCGCCCTACTCCTTTGAGCCACAGGTGCTGCCCTCATCTCTGTTTTTGATGCAAAAATAGTGTAATAGAAAAACACTGGATTGTATTTATAACAAGTCACTCCTTTGTTGTCCTCACTCCCCTCCCTTAACTTCTTCCAGCCTCAGGAGTATATCCAGTTCCAGAGTATACTCATGTGAAAAGAGTAAGTTATCTCCTAAGTTATCTATCCAGTTTGGTTGTAACTTTACTCAAGGGAAGCACCTGTCAAGTGGCAGACCCTTTAAGAGAAAGCACTAGGACTGAGGTGCATATTCTGTGGAATTATATATCATGTGTCCTTTGAAACATTTTTGGAGAATGATGTTTGGTGGGTAATTCAAGATTTTTAACCATACATTTAAGTAGTTTTTAGATTTGAGGTAGCTGGAAGGTGTGCTTTCAGAGCAAGCTGTTTTATCATACTAACAGCAGTGCAGTGACAAATTAGGGCACGGTATTTCCTTAATATCCTGAAGATGGTGTATGTGTACCAAATATGAGTTTGTGTATAGCTTTGAAAACCTGTTTTTGTTTGAAGGCATGGGAGTAGAATAGTTTTCATTTTTTTATATGTGTAGTTTGAAAACAGATATCAGGATGCTTTATTTTGGTAAGGTTATGTTCTACTTTAAAAAAATCATTTTTTTGTAATCAAGTATAAGGATAATTGTGTAGTTTTTTCCTCCAGACTTTGAGGAGGAATAGAAAGTTATGGAGAAAAGCCATCTATACCACCACCATAGATAACCATTGTTAACATTTTTTTTTTTTTTTTTTATATAGTCTGGCTTTATACTCACAGCAACCTGCCTCAGCCTCCCAAGTAGCTGGGACTACAGGCGCCTGCCACAATGCCCAGCTATTTTTTAGAGATGAGGTTTCACTCTGGCTCAGGCTGGTCTTGAACCTGTGAGCTCAAGCAGTCTGCCTGCTTCGGCCTCCCAAGTGCTGGGATTATAGGTGTGGGCCACCTTGCCAGCTCCAGACATTTTCCTTTTTTAGACTGTCTTTATAATCCAGCATGTATTTTCCACTTACAGTGTATCTCAGGTCCAACTAGCTGTGTTTCAAGTGCTCAGGAGCAACATTTGCCTAGTGGTTGCTGAGTTGGATGGTGCTACTCTAGGTGCTCCAGGCCCTACCTGCGCTTAGACAGCTCTTTTTCCTCCCTACCTCCCTTCCAACTCACACATCTGCAGCTATCCTGATCTTTTTGGATTTCTTGAGCATGTCAAGCTTATTCCCTTAAAATTGTTACTTCTGCCTAGACTGCACAATCATTTTTTTTTTAAAGTAAAATCTATCCAAAATTATTTATTTGATTATTATCTGTTTCCCCTCTGTATCCCTGCTTGAATGTAAACAGTTTGAGGTCAGGGGTTTCCTCATGTTTATCACTAGATCTTCCTGTAAAAATGTGATTTTTTAAAGGGTATGTTTTCATTTTATGAAAGTACTATAATTTAACTAGTCATCTATTAGGTATAACTTGTGTACTTTATCGTTTTTTTCATGTTATTATAGTTGTGTGAAGATCTTTTCAAGAGCTACTACTACTTTGTATGTGTTTCTCATTTCTTTAGGATTAAGTTTTAGTCTTAGAATCAAAGCATATGAACATTGCTTCAAGTCTCATTGCCAAATCTCATTCTTAAACATTTGACAGACATTATAGTATAAAGTTTGACAACAAATATGAGAAAATAGACATTTTTTAAATTATTTATTTATTTAGAGATAAGGTCTTCCTCTATAACCCAGGCTGGAACTGAACTGGGGGCTTGCTGTAGCCTCAAACTCCTATATCAAACAGTCTTCCTGCCTTAGCCTCTGTAAAAGCTGGGACTATTAGCATTTGCAACCATATCCAGCTATGAATTTCTCTTTCCTGCTTTCCTTTCCTTTCTTCTCTTTTCTCTCTTCTTTTTCTTTTCTTTTCTTCTTCTCCTCCTTTTTTTAGGAATAGGATTCACTATATTACCCAGGCTGGTTTGGAACTCCAGGACTCAAGTAATCCTTTGGTCACTGCCTCCAAATTTGTTGGGATTATAGGCAGGAACTACTGCATCCAGCTCACATGTCCTGTATATTTTTACCAGCATTAATATCTTTTTTTTCTTTTAGGACAAAGTGAGACTTAGTAGACTTGTTAGAGTGCTCAGGCATCATAGCTCATAGCAACTTCAAACTCTTGTGCTCGAGTGATCCTCTTGCCTCAGCATCTGGAATAGCTGGGACTACAGGTGCCCTTCACAACGCCCAGCTAATTTTAGAGATGAGGTCTTGCTCTTGCTCAGGCTGGTCTCTAACTATACCCACCTCTGCTTCTCAGAGTGCTAGTATTACAGGCATGAGCCACTGCCCCAGTCCACTAACGCTAATATCCACCCATCTGTCCATCCTTCTTTCCTTCCTTTTCATGGGATTTACTACATTTTTTTTGATTAATTATGGTAAATAGAAATAAAGATATTGGCTATCTTCTAGTTTGCTTTTTGCCCATTTTGGCTGGTGTTTTATATTTTTGTGATACCCTTTTTAGCATTTGGATAGCAACTCTTTGACATATACTGCGAATATTTTTCCTAGATCTTTATTTGCCTTTTATTTGACCATAGTGGTTTTTTTCTTTACTCTTTCTCTCTCTTTTTTTAAAACATGCAGGATTTTTTACTTTTTAAGAAATATAGGTTAATTCTATGGCATCTACTTTGCTTTTTACATTTAAAGCATTCTGCTAGCTAGAAAACTTTTTTTTTAGTTCTTTTATGGTTTCATTTTTCACATATATCTGTTTTTGCTTATCTGGAATTTATTTTGACATAATATGTGAAGTGAAATAACTTCATTTAATTTTTCTTAGTAACCAATTATTTCAGCCTCATTAAAAAAATTTTTTTTTGTTGCCTTGAAGTAAAGCCACATTTATTATATGCTAAATGTACATATACTTGGTTCCTTGTAGGTTTTATTGAAATACTGATGATTTGGTACCAGTGCACTCTTGTGTGCAACTAGGCTTTATCTTTTTATTTTGTTGGATATGTTTTCATTTTGCTATTGTATGCTTATCCCTCCCCTAAACCATTCCCAAATTCTTGGTGGTTGCTTTGGTGTCTTCAAGTGATTTGGATGATTCCTTTAGGGCTGAAGTCCCCAACCCCTAGGCTGTTTACTGATACCAGTTCTGCTGCCTGTTAGGAGCTATGAAACCGGTCCCTGGTGCCAAAAAGGTTGTGGACTGCTGCTTTGTGGCCTCAAATTGGTTTTTATTCTGAATTTTTTAACTTAAAAAAAAAAGTTTGAGTGTCTTATTTCTACACTTAATGTTTTATGTTACATAATTTTTAAAAATGCTGTTAAATTTTCCTGTGGGAGTAGCTTTAAGCTATATTCCTTAAATTTTGATTCATGTATATTTTTCAAGTTCTTGATTTGCAGTTTTCATTCGTTCGGCAGGTATTTAATTACCTACTCCATGTTAGACATCATACTAAGTGCTGAGGTTGCAACTCTGAACAAGACAAGGTCTTTGTTTTTATGGAGCTTACAACCTGTTGGGAAAGGTGATTAACAAACCAATGAATAAAGAATTCTCAGATTTTGTCAAGTGCCTATAAAGTAAAGAAATGGAAAGTGCTAATTGAGTGTTCTGAGAATGTCTGTCTTAGGATGTAACTTTGGAGCAGTAGTACCATGTTGTGTTTGAGAGATTTTTTAGCTCCCTCAGTCTGTCAAAACATTTCAAAGAATAATGACAAAGTTTTTTTGGTAAAAATTGTTTTGCAAACAGTTCCAAGTCCATCTTCCATCCAGATTGCTGCTCCATTGTCCTGTATAGAAAATGTGGAGCTATGATTCTGAGCTCTAAGATCAAGAGGAAGGTGGAGATAGTTTCCCAAGTGAAGAGAAAAGTTAGCACAAAGGGTGTGCAAAGTGCTTGTCTTGACTTAGAATTTGACAGTAGATTGGAAGGACTGGAGTTTACTGAGTGAGGAGAGTGGGACAAACTTTGTTTCAAGACTTAACTTGGGAGATAATTATTTCCAAGTGGGAGGCTTCTACCCATTCACCTTCGATTTTGTAATCCAAGCAGGAGTGGAGAACCTGTGACCTTTAGGAAACTTGTAGTCTTCCCTGTCCTTAAGTATACCTTGTGACTGAATCCAAATTTTATGTAACAAATCCTGTCTTTAAAAGGGGCGCAGCAGAGAAAGATGAAACTTTTCTTGCTTTCTTTGGTGCTTAAAAAAGAACCATCAGAAGGCTTTGAAATCAGAAGGCTACCAGTTCCCCACTCCTGCCAGGGCCCTTGGTTCTTGTCTTGACTTGCCCTGTGTCACTCCTCTCCCCTCCCCTCAACAGAGTCTCACTTTGTCACCCTTGGTAGAGTGCTGTTGTCATAGCTCACAGCAGCCTCCAACTCTTATGCTCAAGTGATCCTCTTGTCTCAGCCTCCGGAGTAGCTGAGACTGGAGGCTTTTTCTTCATTATTTGCATATGCTGCTCTTTTGCTTAATTGTGATTTTTTTTGAGGAATCCTTTCTTGATAGGGCAAAATTGGTTATCTCTTAACTATATATACATTAGTTTCATACTGGGCATTTCTTTTGAAAGCATTTCATTAGTAACACCTGAAATTCATTAAGTGTGAGTAATGATTTGTTTTAATGTCTATTTTATCATCTAAAGCTGTGATTTACAGTCTGGTAGCTACCATTCTCTTGTGGCATTTAAATGAATTAAAATTAAATATTACAAGTTCAGTTTCTCAGTCATATTAGTCATATTTGAGGTGCTCAATGGCCATACATATGTGGCTAGTGGCTGTTGTATTGGACAACAGAGATACAGAATCTTCTGCAAAAGTAGAAATTTATCTTAGTTTATGATCATGTGGCTAATGGTGGCTATAATTTACAATATTTAAATAATCACATTCACTATTGAAATGTGGCAAGTCTGATTGATATGTGCTGTAAGTATGAATTATAAAATAGTCTAAATGAGAATGAAAATATTTCCATTTAAAAATACTGATTGCATATTGAGGTAATACTTTACATGTATTATGTTAAATAAAATATACTATTGCTGTTAATTTTACCAGTTTTACTGTTTTAATGTACTAGAAAATAAAAATTCAGGCTCGGCGCCTGTGGCTCAGTCGGCTAAGGCGCCAGCCACGTACACCTAAGGTGGTGGGTTCGAATCCCCAGCCCGGACCTGCCAAAACAACAATGATGACTGCAACCAAAAAATGGCCGGGCGTTGTGGCGGGCGCCTGTGGTCCCAGCTACTTGGGAGGCGGAAGCAGGAGACTCGCTTGAGCCCAGGAGTTGGAGGTTGCTATGAGCTGTGATGCCATGGCACTCTACCCAGGGGGATAGCTTGAGTCTCCGTCTCAAAAAAAAAAAAAAAGAAACATTGTTCAAAGTGTATAGCACTAAATGGATGTATTAGACAAGAAAGAAAGAGAGAAAACAGTAACTATGCTGCTTCTGTAGGAAACCAGAGAAAAGAGAAAATGTAAGCAGAAAAAGGAAATAAAAATTAGAGCAGAAATTAATAAAATAGAAAAATAGAAAAAA
>CAUYQV010003135.1:0-47396 GCA_963574575.1 Galagoides demidoff
CCTGTGGTCCCAGCTACTTGGGAGGCTAAGGCAGGAGACTCGCTTGAGCCCAGGAGTTGGAGGTTGCTATGAGCTGTGATGCCATGGCACTCTACCCAGGGATAGCTTGAGGCTCTGTCTCAAAAAAAAAAAAAAAAAGAAAGAAAGAAACAGATTAATAAAGCCCAGAGTTAGAAAGTGTAAAGGAAAACGTCACTGTCTTATTTTCCTGTTAGGAATATGACTTGGTATAGTCTTTCCAGAGGGAAATGGCTATTTGAGAAGTTAGATATTTATACAAATTTGATAATTCTATGGATGTACATGTAGATACTATAGATACATATACATCTGTACGAGATGTTTAATTGTAGTAGAAAAATTGGAATTAGATGAATTAATTAGGGAAGATTCATGTCAAAAAGTCCATGTAATGGCTACTGAATATAACTAATTGTTGTATACACTAATTGAAAAGGTTCTCCAATGTATATAATCATACAGACAAAAGCAAGTTCCAAAATGTATAGTCCATTTAGGTAAAAAAAAAAAAATTAAACGCACCTAGGTAAGATTATTTGTGTACAATTTCTAGAAGAATGCACAAGATACTGCCTCTGGGCATGGAGAAGTAGACTTACTTTTCACACAGTAAATGTGTATAGCATTTTATTTTTAATCATTAACACCTATTACTTTTATAATTTAATAAACTGATTTAAAAAATAGAGACTCTTTGGAAGAGACGTGTAGCAAAGGGGAGGGGCTCTATGACTTCACCCTAAATGTGCCAACCCCAGGGACCAGAGATAAGCATAGGGGGAAAAGTCTAGCCTGGAATCTGAAGACCTGAGTTCTAGATCCCATTCTGCTCCCAATGGGCAAGTCACTTCATTTCTTCATTATTTATCTTAAAGGTTTTCTCATCTATAAAATGAAAAGATGATTTCAAAACTTCCTTTCTGCTCTCTCGTGCCTATCACTGATCCTGGACAGGGTTTATGAACGTTTATTTTGGGGTGAGGAAGACGGAACCTCTTGTAGACTTTCTGTGTGGACCCATGTGAAGCTTCTCCTGCAATCCCAGGGCAAATTTCATGCTGCGAAGTGACCCTCAAGGCCGTGGCTCTCAGCAAGTACATGGAGACTCTCTCTGAGAGCTGGTCGTTCTCATTGCCCAGTGACACAGGAGCTGAGCTAATCCATTTTTATTAATGCAAACTAAGAGTAAGGCCTGACTCCACTCTAGGGTCTTAGATTCTTTTCCAGAATTTGGTCTCATTCAAAACCCAAAACACATTGGCCTCAACTGTCTTTCCTCTGGACTTAAAAAAAAAAAAATCCTGTAATTAATTGAAAGGAAATTGAATTTATCTGGTTTTGATTCATTTACACTTAACTCTTATAAAGACAACAATCTGATGTCCAAGAAGAATTTTCAGCCTCTTAATGAGTTTTCTGAAAGTTTTTTTTCCCCCTTCTTCTCAAAACAGGAAGTGGTGCTGTGCTGTGGGCAAACAAGTAACCCCCGGGGCCCCAGTTCAGCCTGAAACTGTATCACCCACCATGTGGCATGGGTCCCCATGGCCCCAGCCAAGGCCTGTCTGTCTCTAAACTCAACCTGAGAGCAGGAGACACAATCACCCTTTACCTAACCGGGAATAACAGAAGGAAAAGCAGTCACAGTGATGAGAAGGGAAAGAAAGAAATTTCTCTTCCACCTCCAGGTCTCTGGCTCTTTTAACCTTTAAGATATACACTGGATCTTTGAGACAACCCTAGCATGTATGCAATATTTCCACTTTGGAGAGGATGGGGAACTTGCCAGAGGTCATACAGGCAGAAAATAGATAAGCAATGATTTGAACCCAATCCTGTCCACCTGCAAGGCTCATAGGGTTTCATTTAGGTTCCAAACCCCTCTATTGAGGACCACATAGGTTTTGATATTGTTTTGTCCTTTACTCATTTATTTATCTATTTATCTTGAGACAGGGTCTCCTGTCACCCTGGCTAGAGTGCAGTGGCGTCATCATAACCGCTTGGCCTCACTATCTACTCTTACTGAAAGACTTTAGGCCTGACCCAGGGTAACAAGGTTGTGTGATTAATAGAGATATTTGACTCTCTGTCATATCCCACGGCTATCTCAAACTCCTGGGTTCAAGCGATTCTCCTGGCTAAGCTTCCAAAGTAGTTGGGACTACAGGCACATGCCGCCACACCCAGCTAATTTTTCTAATTTGTAGAGATGGTATCTTGCTCTTGCTTAGGCTGAGCTCAAACTACTGGCCTCAAGCAATCCTCCCACGTTGGCCCAGGATTACACGCATGGGCCACTGTGCCTGGCCATATTTTTCCTTTAGTCTAAGTGACGCAGTCACAGTGTGCGCTGGGCAAATTCAGTAAACTGGTCAATTCTCCACAGCCTTTTACTCAAGAAGGCCTAAGCCCTGTATTTCTTGGTACAAGAGCCTGCCTGCCTTTGCTACCAGATGCACTGGCATGAAACCAACAGCTCTGTGTTACCGTAAAGAGCCGATGAGATGAAATTTTAAGGTTTTGTGGAAGAGGGTATTCTTGGACCTGGCGAGGCTGCCCCTTCTACCCTCCTAACTTCTATTTTCCCTTGCTCTAACTCCTGCCCTCTTTTTCACTCACTCTCACTTATATACATACACCGCTACCCACAATTTTAAAAAATAACAGATTTGGGAGGTTATAAAAAACACAAAGAAGGGAATATTTTGCAAGGTTAAAAGGAAATCATCAAGAATGGCTGACTTCAGGCTCCCGTTTCTCTTGAATAGGCTTTCTTGTTATTTCAAGGCTGATTGACTTATAACTGCTTATCCAAAGCTGCCTCACACCAGTTCCTTTTATCAGGCCAAGGGAGACTTCCTGTGGACTGGCCCAGCTTCCTCATATATTTCCTTTTTCCTTTGGCAGAACAAAGAAAACCAGAGCGCCAAGGATCTTTGGGAGCAAACACAATTTAGCACTGAAGAACCTATTATTTCAAAATTTTTATTCTCCGTGCAGAGGGCCAAGGGTCCACCTTTGGTTTTTTTTTTTTGTTTTTTGGTTTTTTTTTCACAACCTTCTCTGCAATGTCATGATGAGCCCCAGGTGCAATTATCAGGGGTCAGTGAGCCACTGAAGTTGTTCTAGCTGTGGTTTGATTTTATTCAAGGAAGGAAAATTAACTCATTCTCCCTGATGGTGCATGAACACCCCCACCCCCTACGTGCTTGTACTTTACAAAGTTATAAGTAGCATTTCTCTCCATAGGATTCAATCTTTTGTTACCTTAATTCAACATAACACGTCTCCAAAGAAACCTTAGTGTGTAAAGATTTCAGCCTGTCCGTCTTCGGTGTTCTAACCATAGTGTCATACAGCTAGGGGAAGAAACTTCAAAGTGATACAAAGAGTCATCAAAGTCAGTTGAAGAAGAAATTCCAGAAATTGGGTTAAGGCTGTTGCTTTCCTCACTTGGTCTTATGTCTGCTCTTATTGAAAGACCTGTAGGCGTGACCCAGGGTAACAGTGGTGCACTGTTAATAGAGCTGCTTGACTGTCTTTCGTGTCTCTAAAGCACCTATCACACATCGCCTACTTATGGTCCCGTTCCACTCCCAATACTCTTAGAAAGTAAGAGACCATTGCTCAGAAGAGATCACTGGGGCTTCAGGACACAGCATGTCTAAAGATAAGAACTGGGCTCAGAACTCACACATTCACTCACCCAAACCCCACAGTCCATGGGAAGGGTGTTATCTAGAGCCAAGACATCAAGGCTTAGTGGCCCCACTAGGGCTCGTGTTTTCTTTGGTTGTTGGTCCTGTCCCCTGACCATTATAATACTCCTGGGGGACTGCCAAAGGCCCTAGTCAATGGTGTAGCCACCCAAATGTTACTCAAGTACACCTTTCTCTTTACAAGTGTCACAGACTTGGAAAGGGAAAAAGAAACGAAAATGAAGTGTACCCCTCTTCCATCCCCCCGCAACAGGCATCACTGCAGAGGCTAATTCATCACAGTTAATTCATACTGATTTCTAACCCGGCCCACAGTGTTATCATCTCTAGATGACAGAGCAAGTCTGTGGCATGAGGAGAGTGTGCAAGGGTGGGCAAGGGTGTGACTGGTGTGCTCAGCCTCACATCACCTGCTTGGACAATGCCCAGGGGAACAGTTAGGCCTGGTGACTGTGCCCCTGTGGAGGAGCCTGGGAGCTTTCTTTTGCAGGCCTATACCCAGGCTGCTGAATAGTCAGCAATCCCAGAGTAAAGATCATGCATTTTGTGGGGAGCAGTGCAACTCCCAGCCCTGATACACCGTCTGTAGAGAGCCACACTGACCTGGCATTAGCCTTCTTTATAATGGCACATTAGTGCAAAGGGCATAAGCAGTCTTGCTCAAATCAGATCTTTGGTGTAACATAGGACTTCTGTAGAGGTCAGAAACTTGCAAGACACCTGTACTTTCTGTACTTTTCTAGAAAGGGGAGGGAGAAAGAACAGACGGCTTTGCTAAAAATGTCATTTCAGGAAATCGCCTGGTGAAGAAGTGAAATTTCCCAGAGTGCCCTAGGGAAGGCATCCAGCCATAGGGGTTTGCTGCCCTGGCTTCTAAGCTCCTAGAGGTCTGTGGACCTCTCTGTACTTACAGGATCCGGAGCATGGGGAAGGAATCGCATGGCTACCCTTCCTGCCCTGCAGTTTGCCCCCAGGTTTTGTAGACAAGCCGTGATCAGGGGCTGGGTTTGGAGCACATCAGAAGTGTTTCTTTCCGTTAGTCCAGAGTGGGTATGACCCAGGCTCTTCTCTGCCCAGAGCAACCTTTTTAAAATCTTCAAGGGAAGATTTCAAGGGAAATTTCACACGCCTGTTTCTGATTCTCTTCCAATTAAAGGCTCAAAATACTGGTTTTGTAAGAGCTCTTTGATGATTCAGAGTCTCTTCAACTCTTCTTGTCTTCATCATAAATGGCCACAGAAGTTTAATATTGTTGCCCAGACATTTGCATGCTTAATTGTTAAAAATAACTGGAAACAGGAAGGGACGTCTTAGTAGTGAGTATGCCTATGAGAGACAAATGCCTCAGTGGACATGAACTTCTGGGGAATAGAGAGAATGTCCCTGAAAGTGAGTGCCTTGCTTGGCCCATCACTGTGGCTCAGACCCCTGGCGGCGATAGGGGAATGTTCCCTGAAATGCAAGAGTCCCTCCTGCTGTGTTAGTTGGCATCAATAAGCAGTTTTGAGTGCTCAGTTTTATCAGAGCTGGAGCAGGTGTATCAGCAGATACCACGACCGCTTTTAACTCCCTTGTGATTGGAGGGTATCGGGTGTCTGCGATTACAATACAACTCGTCCCCACTTCTTTCTCATAGTCCTTAACCAAGCTTTGATCGCGACCCCATCTGGGGACGCCTCTGAGCCCTTTAGAGCCTTTCCATCTTCTGATGCCAGTCCCTCTAACTTGCTAAAGCACACTCTGGTTTGGGTAATTTGAGTTCTGTTGCCTGGTTTGACTTAGGTTGACTGGGCGACATTGGCCAAGTTACTCTCTCTTTCTTAACCACCCCTGCTGCGTCTTCCCAGAAGTATTCAGACTAGGATGAGACTATCCTTGTGCAGGTTTGGTAGAAACCTAGAGTTGCTCTGAGTTTCTTGAAGAAGAGAATTAATTACTCGCTATAAACTAACTACTGGGTGGCTCACTATGTGATTGCTCTCCATGCCAATTATAAACATGCAACAATTCACATTCTGGGCCTTGTTTGGAATTTTTTCTAAGGAGAGAGCCCCCACTCTTTGCTCTTTTCTTCGTAAGCCACTGGTTTGCAATATTCAGTCAACTAACGTTATCAAATGTATCTTGTGTGCACTCATTATAACGTGGGAGTGCCCACGTGTTATAAAGTGATTCTTACATAAGAAAGGTGACATAAAATCTTGGTGAGACTGGCAGTGAGTTTCTGGAGCATTTGCTAGATTATCATAGCTGTGGCAGGATAATTCTGTGAAAGCCACGTGCCCTCTAAAGTTTGAAAATCTAAGTTCAATCCCACTGATCTGCTGTGTGAACTTGGGCCAGACATCAGCTTCTCTTCTCTCCTTCCTGTCGGTAAAGTAAGAATAGCAATGACAGTAACAATAACATTAAGTTTTCTATCTATCTTACTAATTATAAGGATCAAAAGAATGACAGGAGTAGATGTATTTTTTTAATTGTAAAGTGCTGTACAAATGCTAGTTATTATTATCTTAGTTACTATTCTCATTCAGGTCAGTACTTTAACTTGATAGATAATAAATGTTGCTTAACTTGAATCCATTGGGTTGTTTTTTTGTGGTCTTCATGATTCTAAAGACTTGGTTGTGTTTGGTTAAATTTGTTAGTGAGCTGCTTACTCGTATCCCTTTGCCCGTGTAGACACTGTCCTCTAGAAATTCACCAGTACAGATCAAACATCCATATTCCTCCCTTCCCTCCCTCATATCCGGCTATTGTTCTAGTCTAGAAACTCCCATCTCAATCAATGGGGGTTTTTACGTAAAAAACGATGGCAGGATATGAGTGTGGCTTCAGGAATTCCAGGCCTGTGCTGCTGATAAAGAGAGTTGTGTCAAACACAAAACAGAGAGAAACTAATTCTCCTGTCCAACCTATGTGGCAACACCCCTATGGATAGTTTTAAAACTCCCATCAGGCGAGCCGGGTACACCGTGGCCGCCTCCACGCATACATCTGGGCCACCTCTTCTCTTACCTCCTCTGTGTTCTGGTGGTGATATGCTAAGGGAATACAGAGCCAGGCCAGAAGTTGGTTAATCCAGAAGGAAGCCAACATTTCAATTATTCCAGCCTAGGAGGAATGGTAGGATGAAGCTCCCTCTTTAAGGGATACGAATTTGATTGGTCGTGAAGGTCTGTTTTAAGCGGAGATGCTGCTAACAGGTTCTCCTGACCTCAGCATCAGTGAAGGGACAGCAGAACAAAGGACGTACTTTGCTTGGAAGATGGTCCTCTGCCAGGGTGGTGACCCTTCTGTCAGAGTCCAAGCAAGGCAAGCTCCATTTTTGCCTTCATCAGGCATCACCAGGATTTTAGGAGAAGTTGTATTTCAGCCAAAAATGGTTGCATGATCGGAGTGGAGGGAAAGAGAACTTTTGTTCCTATTCTACCCACACTGGAATAGCTGAATAATGAGATGGAGAAAGGAAAATGACTGTCTTCATTCAAACATTTAGGATTGAGACTAAAAAGTTCTCCTTAAATCTGTTTTCTGAATATGTTGCACTATGTATTAGGGTTTTATTTTTGGCCAACAGAATAAGGATTTCTAAGTCCATGGCCTGGGACACTGAGCTGCCCAGATGCCAATCTGTAGGTCTCAGGGTCTACAATCTAGACATGGTTCCCCCCAACCCCCCGACCCCATGAAAACAAAGACCTAGATGCTGTATTGAAGGAGCGTGCTGTGTTTCTCCACACCGACACCCCAAAGTGAAGGTAAAGGCACTGGAGAGCATCTCAAATCACAAAGCACATCTCACACAACGGCATCAACGCAGCCTTGCAGGAGACTTATTTGACGTGGCATCTGCTTCGTCAGGTTGGATTGTGTTGAAGTTCAGGACAAACTCACTGGCCTGCCACCTTCACTATTCCCTGTGCATGCCCCCAAATTTACAGATTTGGAAATAGCTAATGTAACACTTTCTAACCTTTTCAAGTAACTCTAAATGTCTGATTTTGAATGTGATCTTGGCATAAGGGAGCAATGATATTTTCTTGAGCCATAAAAGGCTCAAACATCTCTCTCTTAAGGTCATCCACGTATAGGAAACTTCATAAGAGATACAACTCTTGCACAAGTTTTTGGAGAAGAGACTTAGGAAACTTCATCCGTTTAGCTCAATCTTTTAAATCTTATCTTAAAAACCAAGGAAAGTCAAAGATTAAGAAAACTATCTTTATGAGAGCTGTCTAATAGAACTTTCTGCAAAAGTAGCGATGTCCTGTTAGGTGCTGTCCAGTATGGTAAACACTGGCCTCGCTATTCAAGTGGCTATTGAGAATTTGAAAGGTCGCTGCCGCTAGTGCAAAGAGGAAGTACATTTTTAATTTAAGTTTAATTAATCTAAATTTAAATAGCCACACATGGCTAGTGGCTCCCATAGCAGACAGGGCAAGTCTGTAGGATTCAGGTCAAAAACATAATTTTAAAATCTGAAATCGGTCAGAGGGATATATTCACACGGATTATTTTTATCTGAGTCAGCGATGTGTTGTCCACTCGAAGACAGACACTTCCATCTACTCTCATGACTAACGTTACAGCAAAACAAAACAAAAGGGAACTCTCAGCATTATCCTGTTGGCCTGGGGCTGGAACCTTTGCACCGGCCTCCTGGCTTCAGCACGAAGTCTGCGCTGACCTTTGAGAATGTCATACTTTATTTCCCTTCTATAAAATGGAGCATTTGAAATTTATCCAAAGGATATTCACAAATCACGACTGAAGGTGTATATTGGGCTTTTCAAAGAGCGGCGTGGGCTCTTGATCTATACCTTCTCATCGAAAAATAGTCTTGGCCAAAGAAAGCCCCATACACAACATGACGATTTTCATTTGTAAAATATGGCATTTCCTAACTTATTTTTAAGGTCATTTTCAGCCCTAGTGCTCTGTGTTTTATGCCACCATGAAAATAGGATTTCCTATTCTGCAGGGCTTTGTACTAGTAACACATGGTTTGCTTGCCTAGTTCCCAGATCTCTATCACTCTCTGTAGGGTTTCTTCTTAAGTACACATGTGAACAAAGCGATTGTAATTAGCCAATGAGCAGCCACGGCGGCAGTCTCCTAAACCCAGTTTCTCTCCACTGGGATGCCGAGCGTCCTTGACACTCCTAAGAGGTGAAGCCACGTGCCTTCTCCCTTCATATCCCTCCCACACAGATAACAGGAGTGTGTGACACGCTGTATCTACTGTGGGTATAGAATTACTGTAAGGAAAAATGCCCCAGCTCTTCTCCCTGGGGACATCTGACCTCGTTACTAGGGCCGGGCTAAGGAGCAGACCTGCAGTGGTTTCTGCTGCGGAAGCCTCAGATACACATTGTTATCAAGGTCAATCCTGTGTCCACCACCGTACCTGGGGCATGAATTTGTGAGCTGATTCTTTAAAACTAAGATGGGCAGACTCCTCAGAGAAGGTGAGGCCAAGTTCCCTGGGATCTAGCTCTCCATAGCAGTCTCAGAGGTGCTAAGCCACGGATTCTTACTCGTACCCACCCTCCAGAGAGGAAGAGATGACCAGGTCAGCCCACAGGCCCTAGAGATTGACCAGTTGGAGTCTCCGATGGTCCCACCCTGACTGTTTTGAGTGGAGCTTATCATTAGCGCAATAATTCTGTAGCTCATGGATTGTCAGAAAAATCCTTCCGATCCTGTTCTCGTGCTTTTCTAACTGCATTGAGAATAATGACGGGAAGAGTGTGTACGGAATAGTCCTGTGAACAGAGAGATGTAGTTACTCCTCCTGCCTCGCTCTAAGCATCTGATGTTGCCATGAGCTCCTGGGAGGCAGAGGCTGCCAATTCATCTCTGAGCCCTCAGGACCTGACGTGCTCACTCTCGACCTCACTGAGTAGCTCCCACATGCCAGGTGCTTTTTGACAGTAGTATAAAGGGCAGATGTGGTTCACGCTTTGACAGAGATTATAGTGGGGCAGAGAAAACAGGTATTTGGCAAGTGCAAAGAGTTCTGTGAAAGGGGAAGCCTGGGTGCCTCCGAGGGTAGAACGTGGGACCTAACCTAGTCTCAGAGGTCAAAGGCTTCCCTGAGGAAGTGGCATTCAGGCTGAACCCTGCCTGATAAGCTGGAGAATGGGCCTCTGATGAGTCCCTGCTGAGCCAGAGAGCTAGTGAATGGAATGGCTGCCTGTGGCATCTCTAAATTAAGTACCCAAGCTTAGTCATCTAACCATAGGCCACTTGGCACTATCAATGTGGCCATAAGATACCCTTTTCTTCGGTAGGGAAAGTTGAGTGTCATGGTGAACCCTGAGATGGCGGTTACCTTGGAAGGCACTGTCAGACCAAGGTCGTGCTGAGTGTGCAGAGCTCAGGGGTGTCAGCTCCTGTGCAGCCAGAAATGTTAAGGACAAGAAGGTTCTGGAAGGCTGACTTCCACCTTCACACATCCCAGCCCCTGAAATCACTTGGTTTTAACTGGATGTACTTCCTTTCTGGCAAAGTAAGGTAGCTTTTTGGCAAATAGACCGTACTCACTGACTTTGACACAAACTGCTATCTGACCTTAACCAAGGGCCTGGATCTTCGGTTTCCTGAGCTGCAGAATGGGAGATTCTAATGATAACTGTACCTCGAAGTGATGTTGTAACAAAGATGGCGGTAAAAGCATTTTGTAAGATCAAAAAAAAAAAAGAAAGAAAGAAAGAAAAAGAAAAAACCCGCCTACTGAACAGCCATGCTGTCTGTTCGATAGAATTTCAGAGGAAACTCTGAATTTTTAGGAAACTCTGAGATCTAAGACTCTAGAGAGATTATAAACAGGGATTGACTTCCAAGATCTTTTCTAGAATTGCTGTGCCCTTCATTTTATCATTGCTTTAAAGACAACTGGCGGGAGGTATCAGTGATGCAGTGACAATGACAATGGTGTTTGTGACTAGGCTCTGACCAGCCCAGTGCATGCTGCCCACCTGGAGCTGTTCCAGCTGCCCCCCACCCTGCCCTGTGGAGTACATCCATCATATCCTATCCACCTTCCCAGTTGAAGAAACTGCAGCATACAAAACTCACACGGCTCACCAAAAGTTATGCCACCAATAGAGTCTGTCTGACACCAAAGGCTTTTTACTCACTACATATGGGAGATGTTTTGAGTCTTTCGGAATAAGAACTTGGGGTTGCTAAGCAATTAAACATATACAACTAATTATTCCTGCGCTGGAATACAAGAGTGTTAACATTAGCACAAGTTTATTTGTGCAATTCCTTTGGCCCAAATGCCTCCACCCTGTTTCCTAACTATCGCTTGCCTGTTGTTTCAAGTGAAAAAAAAAAATCTATTTCCCAACCTGTCCAAATAGAAAATTAATTACATTAAAAACAGTGAAAGCCACAGTGGAGGACTGAAAAAATTGAGGACTCAATGATATTTGGAAGAAAGCACAACCCATGGTCGGTAGGAATGCCAGGGTCTAGTGTTTTATTAACAAGCTCTTAAACTATTTTTAAGGGTCTTTTGATTACCTTCCCTATCCCCATCTCCCTTGGTTGAATGATATAGAGAGAAAACAATGTTTCTGCTTTCTTGGCATGGAAACAACCTAGGCTCCACTTGTGCTACTTTGATTTCCCCACTGGGGAACCTGAGAGATGGCCTGGCTGAATTCTACCGGTAAATGTCATACTTTGAATTCAGGACAGAGAAAAAATTTTTTAAAAAAATGAAGAAAACATTTTTCAGTGACCCCACCCCCACCCCCCCAGAGTTCTGAACACTAGGGCCTCTCCTGGTTGGGTTGTGGTCTGCTGATAAGGATGACATTGAGGACAAGGGGAACATTTCCAGGACAAAGGAAATTCCCTGTTTTATTGTTTAAAGAAAGCCACCATCCACTCAGGAGAGTAAGGTTTGTGTCCCAGGCACAGATTCTCTTGCTGGAGGCAGGAGAAGCAGAGCTCAGCTGGTGGCATGGCAGGGAAGGGAGAGCTGCCAAGTCACTTGTGACTGTGTCTGTCCCTAATTTCATCTGGGGAGCACTTGCGTGGTTAGAAGTCAGGAAGGGGTCATTGCAGTTTATGGAATTGGTAGGGGTCAGGAACCAACTGTTAGACGCAGAGGCACATCAGTGGGGGGAGTTAAAGGCCCTATTCATACAATGTGGCCCATTTAAGAATCACAGCAAAGGCACCAAGAGATTTAGGAAAGTTGATCTGGTTTTGAGTTTAAATTCTGGACCTCTTTCTCTCCCCACCCCCTCCAAGCCAAAATGTCAGAGGAGGGCCTGGTTTCCCTTTATGGAGTGCAAAATAAACAGATCAGCGGCAGGAGTGGGGCCCCGTTCTCCAGCTCATAATGCCAGAGCTGGGGGTGGGGGGACCCGTGGGGAAAAGCGGTTATTCTTCTGTCTGGTTAGTATTTGGCATTGACTTTCATTTTCTCCAGCCTCTGTTTTCTAGAAGCCTGTACAGGAAGTACGGGAATAAAAGAGAAGCTGATCTTGGGGTTTTCTCGCCAGACTTCAAAGGAGGTGGATTTTTTACTTTTGATAGTTTGGGGTGGCACTTCCAAAAGGAAAACCTGTTTTGGGGATTCGAACCCAGAGACTGAGATCTCAGCAGCATCTCGCTGCCCCTCTCCCAGCAGACTGGTGTCTCTTTCTACTCTCCTCTCCCGGTGCAAGGCAGCCTGAGCCCCGGGCACTGTGGGGTCAGCCGTGGTGAGCCTGGCCACGGGCTCTGCATTCCTGCTGGGCTGTGCTGCTGGGTTTGGGTGGGTGTGACCACGAGCTCACTCTGGACAAAACAGACAAAGAGTCTAAATTGGGCAGGATCTCGGATCTAATGACTTGTTTACAGACCCTGTACTTTTTCCAGTGCAGGGAGGAGGAAGAGGAGAGGCCAGGCTCGTCACTGTGGGCACGGGCACATTGTTGTTTTTCATTCTAAGGAGGTTGAGCAGTTTCAGAGAGCAGCAGGGCATCTCCCTGGCAGCTGGCAGGCCAAGCGCACTCTGTGTAATTTTCCAAGGTGGGGGAGGCAGTGGAAGTGTCCGCCTCTGCCCACCAGCTCAGCTTCTGGGGCACATACAGCTCCGGGGAGAACGCCTGATCCTGTCACATGAAAGCCCCCGCTTCCTCCCGCTTCAGCTTCCATCAGTGGGGGAGATTATCCTCTTCACCTGTGCTCCCAGTGACCCCCAAGCCAGACTCCCCAGCCAGGAGTGCACACCTGCAAAGCGGCCACAGAGGCATTGCCAGACCTGTGTAAGCAGAGAGGAGATTCCCAGAAAGGCCTCTCTGATAGAAAGGCACACAGGGGACGCGCTAGCTATGAGGTGGCATTTATTCAATAATTGCTAAGTATATGGAATTCCTTCAAAACAAAACAGCCTACTGCAAAATTAGAGGACTTGTTCTTCCAGATTGTGGAAGTTCTTCTGGAGCTCACAAGGCTGTCCCTGAGGCATGGAGGTGCCCAGGGTTTACCCTGAAGGGCAGTGAGTGGCTGCAGGGAGGGCAGGGGAAGCCTGTTCATGTGCATGCCAGGCTATTTACCAACATCCCCGTTAGTTCTGTCGTCAACCCATGAGGATATATTGCGATTGCCATATTCTGAGGAGGAAACTGAGGCTCAGAGAGGCCCAGCTGAGCCGTTGACGGAGTGCCGCCATGCAGCTACTAACGGCTACTTCCCCTTTGCACCTTGCTGTGACAGGCTTGTGAGGAGAGTCAGTGACCTCTGTGTGTCTGAGCTCCTCAACTGAGAAGGGGCGGGTCTAGGAAGCCGTCTGCTACCTCTCCCGACTGTTTCGCTTGGGTGTGGCTTATTTGAAACAGTGCTTCAAAAAAATGAGTTCTACCCCACAGTAGAGAGGCCCAAAGCACAATGCACTGGGATCCACAAGTCCCCAGGCGTTCCCACAGGGACCTCTAAGGGGGTGCTGGGAGGTGCGTGGGGGGGTCCCAGGACCCCCCAAGCCCTCCTGGCAAGGAAGCCCCATAGACAAGGGCATCCATAGAAAACTCTACCTTGGGAATGCGACCCAAATTAAAGGTACCACCAGCCACACTGACTGGCCCGCCAACTGGAATATGTAGAAATACAACTCACTTTATATTTTGTCATTTAAAAACTCTGCACATCCATTGACCACTGAACACTGAGAGGTAGACAGGGCCACTGTTATCACTGAAAGCAGAGTCCACATGGAGTTGGGCTCTGATCCCAACCAGACGTGAGTGTCCTGAACAAGCCCTCCAACTTCTGGCTTCAGTCCTCTCTTCTGCTTCCCAAAGTTCCTCAAGCTGTTAGAGTAGGGTTCCAAAATGATCCTCCCCAACATCCTGAGGCCTCCCCAAAGCTGGCAGCCCCAGGAAAACCAGGGAGGGAGGACACCACCACCTCCTCCTTTCCGCCACCGGCCAATTCTGACCAATGGGGAAAGCAGGGCTGTGGTGGGAAGGAGTAGGTGGCACGATTCCTTTCCACTTGTTTCCTGCACCTGGAAACAAGAACAAGGTCATTATTTGGATGACTTATTGTTTAGAGTTGTTGTTTGTTTGGTTGTTTTTTTTTTTTTTAAGAGTCTTGCTTTGTCACCCTCGGTAGAGTGCTGTGGTGTCACAGCTCATAGAAACCTCCAGCTCTTGGGCTTAGGTGATTCTCTTGCCTCACCCTCCCGAGTTATCTGGGACCATAGGCGCCCACCACAAGGCCTGGCTATTTTTTCCTGCAGTTTAGCCACGGCTGGGTTTGAACCTGACACCCTCAGTAGATGAGGCCAGCACCCAACTCACTGAGCCACAGGTGCCGTCCTTGAGCTCTTTTTTTTTTTTTTAACTTTATAGAAAAAAACTCCTATATTTTGCAAATTCCAATTCTTCCTCTCTACTGCCTGTCTCAGGTCACTACCCTGCAACTGACCAGTCACCGGATAAATCTTAGTGAATAGCAATAGGCTGTATTCCTTATCTGTACCCCTCTGCTGGAGCTGCAGGCTCGGGGAGACCAGCAGAGCAGCTGAGGTTAGACTCAGTGGAAAATTCAGAATTGCAGATGTGGATCCAAATTGAGCCGAAAAATCTCATGAGATCAGGCTTTCTTGGACTTCCTGCTTTTAGCCCAAGCAGTATGTTCAACATAAACGAACTTTCGGTATTTTGAAACTTCCGTTTCTGATCTCAGAACCTGGAAGTACAGAGCTGTTGTGAACATTTCCACAAATTTTGTCATGGTTATTCTGGAGGCCAAGTTGAACCCAGTAATTATGGAGCTCTGGGACTCGCTACACCCACAGCAGCCTGCCTGGATGGCAGATGGGAGGGAGAAAGGCATTTTGGTAACAAGTCCAGGCTCTAGGGACAGGCAGGTCTGGATTCACATTCCAGCTCAGCAACTTCTGGCCACGCGACTGGGCCTGTCCAGGCCTTAGTTTCCTCGTCAGTTACCTGATGAAAACATATGGGTCCTGATGCGGGGAGGACGGAGTGGTCTTTGGTTTGTGTACACTCTCTCCCCTCTTCCCATATATGTATCTGTGTACACACATACAAAATATATGCATATATATAAGTGTATGTGTATATATTCACACTATCTCTTTTATTTATGGCATGAGTGAGTTTCCCAGGAGTCTTGGGCACCTAACTTCCTATAGACGGGGCCTTTGGTAGTTGCTAAAATCAACCTAACAAGCTGTCCTCTGGTGCTTCCCTCAGAGGCAGAGATGGCTCTGTATTCAGACAGTGTAAGCTTTGTGGGGCTGGTGAGATCTCAGGCAAACTCAAGTGACAAGCAAGACCTACTATAAATTTTAGAAGTCAAATTGCATTTATTGAACGTTGTCTTGTTTCTCTCTTGCTTTCCTGACACAGCGTGGGGAGTGATGCTGGACACTGTCAGAAAGCAGGTGCCCCAGGAGAGCACAGTTGGATGAGAGCTGCGTAGAGTGAGGAGGGAGGGAGGACGCAGAGACAGGGACGGCGGGAGAGGTCAGGATCCCACCCACTGCAGAGAAGTAGCCCCTTACACACCTGCCCTGTGTGAGCTGGTACCTCACCTCTATTTTTGGCTTACTTGTTTTTCTAACTCATTAAATGTGTACTTTGTAAATTTTTAAAAATAATGATTTCCCAAGTAACATCTCATCCTTAGAAAAGACCCTCCTAACACTGGGTGCATTTCCTCCCAGTCTCTTCCATGCAGAGACATAGACATGTGTGTATTATTTTTGAATCAGCAGAATCATACTGTTTTGTAACCTCCTTTTATTCTTATAGTATCACGTTATGGACATTTTCTCGCATCACTACATATTGATCCCACATCACCAAAACCATCTAGTGGACGTGCAGTTAACCATTAAAGGAGTAAGTTGAGTCCTGGGCTTTTGAATGGTCTGTGTCATCTTAGTTATCCTAATGGCATTTTGTAACAGAGCTACACTTAACTCTTCTTTATTTTAATAAAATCTTCAGTATAGGCTTGAAAATGAGCCCACATGAAATGCTGCAAAGGCAATGTTAAAAAAGTCACAAAGCCCCCCCTGAGTCGTAAAACAGAAACACAGGGCCAGGCCTCGGTGCACCTCCTCTGCCTCCTAATGCAGCCCAGATGGAAGGCCGTCTGAGATGGGACTGCAGCAGGCCGGCCCAATCTGATAGCACAAAGACACCCACAACTCTGAATTTCCTGCTACCAGGAGGCCTCTCTTTGCTCAGGCTGTTTGATTTACACATGCGTGGAAAACAGCCACTAATAATAGAAGCTGCCTCTTTTCTTCCTAAGTCTGACTCCGCTGTCCCCGCTCAGCAACTCCCGCGTCTCGGCGCAGCTGTCTGCCCCTTGCTCTGCCCCTCTCAGCAACAGGGTCAGCGGCTGGTTGTCAGAGACAGGCCAGGTCCTCTGGTCTTCTCCGTGTGTGGCGGAGGCTGGGCAGGGAGCTTTCTGAGGGCTCTTTGTCTGGCGAGCAGAAGCCCCCTCTGGCCGCCTGGCCCTTCCCCCTCTACCCAGTCAAGTTCTGCGGGCCAAAGTTTTTCAGCCCCAGCTAACCAGAGGTCCCTCAACTAACCCAGGGAAGCTTCTGGAGAATCTGTGTCATTTCCAACAGAGGGGCTGGCCAGTTTGACGGAGAATTAATTCTCTCCGAACCCCCCCAAGACTAGGCATTATGTGGGCCTCACACTTGTGTAAGTTTCAGGGTGAGCTGGGACAGTCAAGCCCTTCTCCACTAATGCCCTCTTCTGCGGATGGCCAGCTAGAGCAACATGATGCCACTTGTTCTATCATTCATTCATTCATTCTGCTAATTGGTACCTAGCTGGCACTTCTTATTCTAGGCAGAGGGCTAGAATGTAGGGCTTGAATGGAGGATGAGATGGACCAGGCCCTCACTCTCGTGGAAGACACCAAGAACAAAAAGACAATTGACTAGGATTGAAGAGTCCATGAGAGGAATCGCAAGGGAAATGCCTGCCAGGCTGTAAAAGACTCCTTGCTGTATGTCTGAAATTGTGACCCTATCCTTAGCCTGTCCCCAACCAGCCTGGAGCAGTTCAGGCTCAACAGTTCAGTCCCTGAGCTGTAGACACACAATCTCTTTTTACATGTACAAGATCAGTTATGGGCACGAGAGCGTGCCTGACTCAAGCACTCAGCCGCACGGACCCTGTGGTTGGGGAGCCCCTACATGAACCCAAACCTTGGGGGGCTGGGATCTGTTTACTCTTGGCACACTGGGATTTCCTGTTTCTAAGAAAATGGGCTTAGATGCTCAGCTGCATTAACCAAACAACATGTTGACGCAAACGAATCTGGAACTTGCCAGCTCCAGGCTCTCTAGAAGGTCGGCTTTGGGGCTGAAGGCATTTGACTGACTTTCCAAACTCTGAATTCCAAGCTAGATGACTCAGGCCAGGTAGCAACTGGAGGGACCCCACTCACTCCTCTTCTGCCTAAGGAGAAATCACACTAAAGCAATTTTCTACAGCCCCACTCAGTGGCTTTAGAGGCAGAGGTTCCCTGGTCATTCTGGAGGACGGGGCCCCTTCTCCTGTCCATCCACAGCTGGCATGCATGTGGACGTCCCAGCTAGTATGGTGGATGTTCTGGAAGACCCATCCCCCAAAGTCTCCAGCACCAGCTCCTGTCTGCCCAAAATCCTCTCCATGAGCTCATGCCTTTGAATGTCCAGGAGGCGCATACCAGAAATGACCTCCTATGGGACTTGGCTGTATGACATTTGACATAAGAGTCTTCATATGACATACAACATTTGCTATAGGAGCTTAGCCTCACAAGGGCCTGGGAATGTGGGCCACCTGGCAAACTTGGAAAGAGCGTTGGGGAGGAGAAGAGGAGAAGCAGAGGAGGAGCTGACCCAGGTGGAGGGTGCTTCTCAGATAGGCCCAACCCAGAGCAGGGAGGCAGGCACGAGGACGACGTGCAGGTGAGGAGCAGAGAGAGCAGCCTGGAGCCACCAGTCTGGTGGACACCAAACCCCAACTGGCCTACTTTGCTGGCCCTGGTCCTCACAAAGCACTTACTGCCTTTGTCACCCGGGCTGCCAGCAACCCTGCAGGGACATGTCCACTCAGGTGCCAGGGAACGCGGCTTCACCTGCTACCAAGGGTTCTGCCATTTTTAGTAATATTTGCAGCTTTTTTTTTTGGCCGGGGCTGGGTTTGAACCTGCCACCTCCGGCATAGGGGGCCGGTGCCCTACTCCTTGAGCCACAGGCACCATCCCATTTTTAGTAGTATTTGAACCAAATACAAAAGGAATTTGTATGGCTTCCGCAGGAAAGTGCAACTATGTGATCACAGGACATGTAAATTATCAAAGATTTACTCCATCACAAGAACTCCAGCCATTTAGATGTTGCTAAATAATAATAAACCAGTCAGGTAAGGTAGTGTTTTCTTGGGAAACCCACAGCCTGGGAGTGAGGGGTGGATGTGAGCAGGCAGACCAGCAATGTAGATTGTGTGACCAAGTCACCAGTTTTGCATTCGGGCCCCCGTGTTGGGCACCAGGAGCCACCACGTGGGGAGAATCTAAGGAATCAAAAGGAAAATACCCATGTCTCAGATGGGGCTGCTGTAACACAGGATTGTAACTGGTAGCTTATAAACAGCAAGCACTCATTTCTCAGAGTTATAGAGGCTGAAAGTTGGAGACGAGGGTGTAGCCCAGCTGGCCTCGGGGGAGGACTCCCTTCCAGGCTGCAGACAGCGACTTCTTGCTGTGTCTGAACCCAGGGGGTGGGGGGGAAAGGCGCAAGCTATCTCTCTGCAGTCACTTTTATAAGGACACGAGTCCCATTCCTGAGAGCTCCACCCCGAGAGGTTCTTGTCATAGCACCATCACATTGGGTGCTGGGACTTAACATATGAATTTAGGAAGGACACAGACTTTAGTCCATAACGTGTGTACAAACCCAGAACAATAGCAGAGCAATTGAAGAAAACAAAGCATTGAGTGGAGGCTCCCGCAGTGTAAGTGGGGTGAGCAGAAGGGATGCAGGAGGAAAGGAAAACCCCTGTGGGCTTAGACGTGTGTGGGAGGCTCCCCGGGGGAGGTGCGTCGTGATGCAGGGAGGCATCCAGGTAACCCATCCAGGCCTTTGCAAACATTAGAAGCCCAGGATCATAGTGAACAGGAAGGCCTATGGTAATCTTATGGAACTCGTCCATAAGGATGGAGGCAGTTCAGAGATGGAAATAAGTACACTCCTGGTGCCATATGTGTCCTGAGCCCCCGGAGGCAGCCACGTGTAGGAAAAGAGAGGGGAAGGAGGAGGAGAGGTATAAAAACACCCAGCCTGAGATTCCAGGGTCAGGTCCATGGAACTCATTTGTCTTTTCCTCTTAATCATCTAGCATTTATTGAGCACCTACTGTTTCTGGGCAGTGCGCAGCATTGAGAATGAATCGCGCTTAAGACGTGGTCCCTATCTTTGACAGGTTCAGGGTCTCCTGAAGGAAACAGGTGTAAATACATACACTAAAAACGGCAAATCTTTCGTGGTATCACGTGCAAAGAGTCACAGGACACTCACCTAAAGAGCAACCAAGTCTACTGGAAAGGCCCAAGAGAGTCGGGGGTGGACTTACAGAGCAGGAAAGAATGGTGTTGATTTTGAACATGACTTGGAATTTACCAGACAAGGTAATCCAGGGAGAGGGACCAGCAGGGACAGGAACAGAAATGTGGCAAAGCGCCTTGTTGATGAGAGTGCCACGAGCATGGGGCAGCCGGCAGGGGGGCAGGAAGCAGGCTGGGGCCTGACCCCAAGAAACCTTTTGTACCGGGCAGAGTAGAGAATTTGGATTCTCTGTTATCGATCACAGGAAAATCAGCACGTAAGAGTGTGATAACATTGAGTTCAGCTAAATAAGCACTTACATAGCACAGCACTTACTGTATGGCAAGGCCTCACCGTGTTGGGTAGTTTTGTGGACTCCGCAAAGAAATACCTATCCCAGCTCTTCAAGGGGCCCCCAGTAAATCTGGGGAGTGGGGAGACTGGGGAGAAAGCATGAGAAGAAACAAGATTACACAGATAATTTTGATGTAAGATGGGAACGGGTCTAGGAGAGGCCAGAGCCAAGTTTTATGAAGGTAGAAGTTCCCACATTTGTTTCTGCCCTCTCAAAGCAAGTCTGATTTGGAGGCCCAGTCATTTCTCATTTCCTTGTCTTGTTAATAGTACTATGATTCTCCCTTCTTCCACCAGCAAAAGTGCTTTTATGAGGCCCACAGAGAGCCACAGGCTTCCAGTTGGAATGCCAGCCGATAGGTGACACACACAAGCCCAGAGCAGGTTGACCGCTCAGCCCCGACTCCTCCACACTCTGCCCAGTGAGAGGACCAAGGCTGTGACCTAGGTGTTCTCTTGGTTTGAATGAAAACTATAATTAACCACCACAAGTGCCGGCGAACGTGGAAGGGGGAAGGAGGAAGGCGGATGATTGAATGCGGATAGTTTGCTCTAGATCTGATTTATTTCAGGTTCGAATGTGTGCTCAGCTAAATGCTTACAGCTGTGAATGAAAAGTGACCCACAGTACACAAGACTCAGCCAGGGTCTCCCTGAGTCGCCCTCCCCTACCTTCCCCTGTCCGCAACACACACATAGGACAGAGGAAGACGGCAGGCCCACTTCAGATGCTGACCAGAAGCCTTGGCCCCTCACAACCCACCTGTGGCCCTCAGGCAGCCGGGGACACCGACACCTGCTGCCTCTTTGGCAAATCTACCTTGACAGAGTGTGTCCACAGACCCTCAAATGTGCTTGGCAGCTTGTCACCAACTGAATCTTGGCAGAAGGACAAAGAAAGGACTGGGCTGCCACAGAGAACTTTTGAATGTGATAACTGATTTATAGAAAGACATCTGTCATTCCTTTCTATTATTCCCTCCCTCCCTTCCTCCATCTCTCTGTCTCTCTCTCTTTCTCTCTCTGACTGAGTTGCCTCAGGGCTGGTGGTTTCAAAACTAGCAGCTGCAAACTTATGAAGGAAAAAAAACCAAACCACAAAACCCTGTCTTGTGAAAGCTGTGTGCCAGTCTAAAAGTGGTAGTCCGTGCAGGAGGGAAGCCTGTTAACGTTCCAGGGGACAGAATCAGGCAGCGTGAGATCACAGCTGGCCCCCAGTGGAGGGGAGACATTAGAATGTGGCCCCCAGGCATGGGACGCCGTGGGGTGGGTAAGGACACAGTGGGGGAGGAAGGAAGAGTCCCAACTGTCCAGGGAGACCTTTTCAGACATGGCCCCTACATCAGCTGAGCTCTCAGAAACAGCTTCCCAGATGCAAATCTGACCAGCTGCTACTGTCACATTCTGGCATCTTCTATCCGAAGGCCCAAGGCCCGGCCTCCCCTCTAAGCCCACTTGGAAGGTTTTAAAGCACAGCTGACATGCGTGTGTAGCCCACACCCACCCATGCTCACCTGTGCTCACACCTTTCAGAGCACTGTGGTTTTAACAGAAAGACGCCTCCCCAAACTCCACTGCTGGGTTCTACCTATAAGCCAGTCTAAGGGAGTAGGGAGCAGGCCTAGGAGAGGCCTGCCCAGAGCGAATCAGAGCCTGTCTGGCAATAGGGCTGGACAAGGGAAGTCTTGACCCCTTACTAAAATATTAAGACCAGAAAAGGAGAGTTCCTTGAGGGACACTAACTGGGCTGGGCCGTGTCTCCTGTCCTCCTGCCTGAGCACCACACCAATAGCATCTTTGCCCAAAAAGGATATGCAGACTTGGCGCCTTGGCCAGCCGGTTGGGAGACAGCCCTGCTTTGGAAAGGAAGGCCAGGTCATTCATAGACAAAGATGCAGGAGGTCAACCCCAAAGAGGTCACCAGGGCCAAGTGTCTTATGATACTTTGCACAGAGGTTCAGCTTAATGAGGTAGCCCAGGGGGATGCCATTTGTACAAAACAGGACAAGAGGATTCTAGCATGAATTTGAGTAAAAGTGTTTGAGGAGAAGCAAAGTTGTCAAGTGACCAAAACTGGGTGGGGTTAATGACAGAAAGCTTCAAGGAGGAAGTAAGCTCTAAGCAGAGTTTGAAGGAGGGGAGAGCGATGGCAGGGAGGGGAGAGGAAGTGTGCTCTGTGGGGGAGGGCAGCTTGTCTTTGGGAAGGGCAATAGTGATTACACTGTGGCACTAAGGCTGTGTCACCCCGAAGGTCCTCCCCACGGTTAATATCATTTGGATATATTTTCAGAAAGAAAGAATCGCATATTCACAGTAGGCTGTCTCTTTTGGAAAGGACATAGATTTCGGAAGCAGCATGTTTTGGAATCAGATCTGGGTTCACATCTTAACTCTGCCCCTTAGAAGCTGGGTGACCTCCCACGCCTCATCTCCCTGAACTGTAAAATGATGAAATTATTTCATAAGGCCATGGGTGAGAATGAAATTGGATGAAATAACTCATGCAAAGTCCTTAGTTCCATACCTGGCAAATAGTAGCTCTAAAATCAATCATTTATATATTTTATAGCTTGTTGGATTAGAGAAGCAGTCACGTCAAAATGCTTTAAGTCCTCGAGTGGAAAAGTGTAAGGAGTTAGGGTAGCTGGAAGCTGATCTCAGCAAGTCAGGCCCTGCTTCAGCCTTTATGGGTGACAAAATCGAACCCAGACCTGAACAAAACTCAAGGGCGGGGTCCACAGTATCAGCTTCGAAAGCAAGTCTGCTAGAGCCTGAGTCCACATCCAGCCACATGTGCTCATAAATGTTGAACCTTATAAATTAGGCACTCTGGGTTTGCCTAACGTCCCCTATTTCCATGGTGTCAATATTCCCAGGATGGCCAGCTTTAGGCTGCCAATGTGATGTCCCTGGCATGGGTTTGGGAAGACATGCTCACGGTTGGTGTCAGGGCCCTGTATGAGCCGAGAACATCACGTTATCCAGTGACTCCATCTCAGGGCAGAATGGGCCCCGTCCTCTACGCCCAGCCTGGCTTCGCTTCTTGTTTAAGTAGAGCTGGGAGAGCTGGAGGCCTGGGAGATCAGCAAGTCCTGCGCAATTCTCTGTACCACATGGGCGGAAGGAAAGCTTTCCTCCCTGGACACACGTCCCCTCGGGCCAGTTCCACACTTACTCCCAAAGCTCTAACAAAACACAGCAGGATAATGTGAGATGGACAGAAGGTGCAGCCCCAGGTGCAGGAGTCTGGCGATCACAGTCTACTTGCACCCACTCCCGGGATGGGGCCCCCCTACCTGCCACCCTTCGCAAGTGGAGGGGCCAGGAGTGGCCACGCCTTGGCGTGGGCCAGAGGACCATGCAAATCCAGGCTCCCTTTAGGGTGGCAGGGAGGGTCTGGCTTCATCCTTTGTGAATTATCCAGCAGAGGCTGTCCCAGAATCATGGGATGCTAGAGCCAGAAAGATGTTAGTGATTGTCTCCGTGACCCTTCACTGCACAGGTGAGGGTGCTGGGGCCAGAGGCCAAAAGCTCTTTCTCTCTTGGTGGCCGCTGGGCGATACTTCCATGCGCTGATGCTCTGGCCCTTTTCTCACACCGTTTCTCCTGTTGTTGCTGTGGCCCCTGTGGCGAGAAGCTCCATCAGTAGTTGTCTTTCTCGTTAGTCCCCACAGGCACCCAGCACAGCCCTGGGCACACGGGGGGACTGGGGCAGATCTGCCCCTGTGTTGTAGAGGAAGTGATCCAAGGGGCAGGCGTCGGGGCAAACAGCCCTCCTCCAGGTGCGGGAAGGTCCCTTCCCCTCACTTCACAGGGGCATCACCAGTCCTACCTGGAGACAGTAAACCCTGCCTCCTTCATGCCCAGGGAGATGATGAATCATCAGGTAACCACATTAGCCCTCGAGCTGGGGGTGAGGGCAGGGAAGCGAGAGGGACCAGAGTCACTCTGGGTCTCCACGGAAATGACACAGCGGCTGGTGTCTGGGTTCAGGAAGAGCTGGCTGAACTCTGGTACAAATCCCTAATCAGCCCTCTGCTTTCCTGTGCAGGGAGCCTCTTCTGTGAGGCATCTCTGTGCTGTGACCCCAGGTGTCCGGGGACAACACAAGGGAGTCTGTGGAGGGGTCTATTGTGCACTGTGATTCAAAGAATAAAGGTGGGGGAGGGATTAGTGGGAGCACCGGAAGTGAGCTTTGTATATTTATAAACACTGAGCCATGTTCACATTTCAGGTGTCCTGATTTATGTCGCAGGTGGGAGGGAGGAGCTGCTGGCAGCTCTTCTCTCAGGGCTCAGGGTTCTGGAACAGGATTTCCTCTGCACGTTGTTAAAGATCAGATAAAAGTCTTAATCTCAGGCACACACAGCCTCAGGCTTGGCTCCTGCCAACTGTGTTTTCAACTTTCGGTGATTTGGCTGGGGACTCAGCACAATTAAAGAGATGGGAAAAGAAAAGGCTCAGGGGTGAGGTGTGGGGAGCAGGTAGGGCTTCCCTGTTCGCCAGGCAGTCTCCAGAATGAGTCCAGGGCTCAGGACCCCTCCGGTCCCCCTTCTCTCTTTGGCCTCCTGTACCAAGCATCAGGTGTACCACATAGACGAATGTCCCTGCCACCTTCTCTGACAGGACAGAAACCAGAGCGTCCACCATGGCTTCCTAGATCCCGGTTCTTGGGAACCAGCCTGGGACAAGGTTTTGCAGACATTGGCTGCTGGATCTGTGAGGACAGGAAACCTTTAAAACTTGTTTTCCAGATGTTTGTACCAAAGGGAAGCCTATGTTTTTTCTAAAATGCATTCTGTAACTTTAGTGTCTGCAGGGCCTTTTCAGAATAGGAAGAACTGGTGCTACATGTTTTGGTGGCACCATTTAGAGAGTGGTCTGGAGGAATTGTGTTGACCCAACGTCTGACCTTGAAGCCCTTCTGACATCAGAATACAGAGTTCACTCCAGTTGCTTGAGACAGTCAGTGGAGATTGCATGAGAAGCTTCAGGACATAGAAAAGTTGAAACTCTTGATTCCGGGTCTCCCCGCCAGGGATTCTTTCAGCTCTGGAGTCCCCCAGATTGTCCTATTAGAGCCACCTCAGCTGTGACTGCCATGCTTTGTACATCTGGCCTGTGAGCACTGTGCCAAAACCTTCAATTATATGTCCTCATTTCAGCCTTCCAGCCCCACCATCCCCATTTCACAGATGAAAACTCAAACCTCAAAAGTCACCCTGGGTGCACGTGCAGACCAACAGCTCACACCCTGCTCTGCGGGACGAGCATCTCAGTGGCTCCACTGTTCACATGACCCATTTCTGTTCTTATCCAGCAGGGAGAGGAATGGGGACAGAGCAAACTGGCACTCTAAGACAGTGGCCTCTGAAGAACAGGCACTCTAAGACAGTGGCCTCTGAAGCTGTGAAGAAGGGCTGGGCTGTCAGGTGGACCTGGAACAGCCTTGTTCTGGTTTCCTTGTGATGGTGCCCTTGGTGTTGTCTCTGCCTGTGGCAGGACCCCAGGGTGCTCTACCAAGGCTGTGTAATGGAGACATCACAAAGGGAGATGTCCACTTATGTGCCCGGGGAACTTGTTAGGGAAGCAAAGCCTAATTAATGCATTTCCAGGGAAACTCAATCCGTGGAATGGATGGTTTCCCCAGATGGGCTGTATGTAGGGGCTCACGGAAATCCTGCGTTTTTCCATTGCTGTTTCCCATCCTCTCTCAGCCTCTGCTGAATGTATCCGGAAATCCTTTGGAAAAGAAAGTGCACCATTCTGCTCACCTCTAAAATGAAGAAACCAAAAAGGCATAAGGCCCGTCTTCCCTCTCGGGTGGAGTGGTTAATTTAACAAGCACCTCGGAACGCCCAGAGGAAAAGGCATATGCCATCGTGTCCCTTCCCAGTGAATACGTTTGCGATGATCTGTGCACAGTAGCACCCTTGGACAAACTCACCGCGGCTATATATAGACGGGTGGCCGTTTCCTGTTGCTCTCACAGCTACTGCAGGTTGGAAGGTGGAGTGAGGCTGCGGCTGCCGCCCAGGGGGGCATGCACCTGAGCCCTCTGCCTCCTGTGCTGCTTTGGCCTGGGCTGGACTAACCCCAGCTGCCCAGTGGCAGAGACCCCCCTAAGACCTGAATGTCAGGGACAGTGAGTCTGCACTTGTCTTCTCCGGGTATAGGTCACCTGACTGTAGAGAGACAGTGGTGTGAACACACCAGCAGCCTAGCGCTGGTAGCTAACGGTCTGCTTGTGTAACTTTTGCACCACAAAATAAGAGGTCGACTCTGAAAGGGTGGTTAACAAATCGAGCAGTCCTTTTTTCTGTTAAAGGGGCCATGTCAGGAACTTCCTTAGTGTAGCTGTGAGAAATCATTTAGCAAAGCCCCAAGTTCATGGTCGTGTGCTGGGAGCCTGTCGTGCTGAAGTGGTGCTCGTTATCAGAGCATCGGTGTCAGCTCTGCTCTTGGACTTCAAAGGACTCACGAAGGCATCTCACTGCGTGGTTTTTGAGTAGAGGAGGCAAGTGGGAAAGGGGACTCCTACTTGACTAAACAGCATGTGCTAAGTCCCCGGGTTCACAGGTGACCAAAATAGATGAGGAGCGATTTTGCCCTAAGCTCTGCGGGAAGGCGGGCGATGGAGTCTGCAGCATTTTTCAGTTGAATTTGGTTGTGAAACAATTTTTCCACTAAGCACCTAACTCTGGGGCTCTGAAACTCCATCTCTGCAAGACGCACCTGAGGTGTGTAAAGGATGCTGATTGACTGGCTCCACAGATGCTAATTCCCTGGTTCTAGAATGGAACTCCACATTCCAAGTGACTTTGATGTAGCAAGTCCAAAAACCGCACTTCGGGGAAGACTAATAGGACAGGAGCTCCAGGCGAGTCTCAGCCGTTCCACACGGTCCCCCACTCAAGCTTTCTGGTTCCCTTCATTCCTTTTAGCCAGGTTGATGTTGAGTGAGCACAGCCAAGTTATTAGGCCAGAACAGATAAAAACTGAAAAAACAATAATATGCAAAGTGAGCCACAGGCTGGAAACTGTTGGGTGTCACCTGTCAAGGTACAAAGACCACATGTGCCATTTGGACTTACTTGGCAGGAACATGTCCAGATATAGCACCCAGCAGAATTTCTTTCTGTTGCTCCCATCTGTCTTGCCTACTTGGCCCTATCTCTTTGGAGACCTCTCTTCCTTTCGAATAGAACAAACATCCTGAGAAAGACACACCTTGATGTGTTTATAGGTGAAGAAGCCCCCCACCCCTCCCTCTTGTTCGGTGCCTACCAGGACATAAAGCACTCAAGAAACTGCCTCTCAGCTCCCACATGCTCCTCCTATCTGGGTTGTGATCGGCACAATGAGGAGAGGGTGACAGAGCACATGACTGTGGTGGGGTTTGCTGCTGAGCTGAGCTGCAAGGGCTCAGATTACTGCTACCTGTGCTGCGTGTGCACATGGGGGCTCCCCACAGTGCCAAAGGGCTCCAAGGCCACAGACAGAAAATTACCTTTGTAGCCACACACTGAAAAGAATCCTTAATTTTTTTGCCATTTGCCAGAGATTTGACTTGATGAAAAGAGAGAACCGGGGGTGGGGGGGGTGGGGGGTGGGAGTTTGAAGACATAGGAGAAAATGTAGAAAGGAAAATGGGAGGCCAAGCTCGGTGGCTCATGCCTGTAATCCCAGCACTTGGGAGGCCACAGTGGAGGACGGCAGGAGACCAGGAGATCAGCTCCAGTGAGCTCTGGTGATGGCATAGCACACCAGCCTGGTGACAGATATTCTGATTCTTAAAAAAAAAAGAAAGAAAGAACAGACAATGTGGGGGGGGGATGTTTTCTCCTGCAGCTAAAATATCCCTGCCTTGTCCTCATCACAACATTCAGCCTTTCACCCACGCTGCTTAGAGAAGGCTGCACTTGTCATAGAGACTCCACCCTGAGCACACCTGAGCTCACCTAATGTCAGAGGCTCAGATGGGTCAGGCTGAGTTGGAACTTGGACAGGGAAAGTGAGTCCTCGAGCATATGGAGAGGCCAGGATTGTGGGGAAGAGCAGGTTCAGGGTGGAGTTTTGTGTACAAATGCAGATACAGGCACATAATTTATCATGTTTAAAAGTGGAGGATAATTGTGGCTGAAACCAGGGTGAGAGGAAGGAACATGTTGCATTTCTTCAGAGATAACTGTAGATGGGATGCACTCATCCTTGTGACCCGCGCTGCCTGCACGGTGGTGTTTTGCTTGGTTTGCACCAATGCCCTAGCTGGCGGTCACTTGCTCTTGGTGGCCAGTTTCATTTCCTGGTTCTGAGAAAATGTCAGGGAGGCCTGTTGCTTGGGCACTCTGTCAGTGAGGGAAGTGTGTAGTTTGGAAATGTCACAGCAGCAAGCTCCTGTCCAGTGCATGCCATCCGTCAGCAGAAGTCTCTGGACCCCCAGTGAGCCAGTTTTGAGTTCAAACAGTAACAAACAGATACAGATCTAGTCTTAAAACCACCTGCGATCTAACCGAAGGGGCAAGATCAAAAGGGAAAGAAAAATAACATCAATATGGAAAAATGAACCAACTCATTGCCACAGTATTGCAGGCAAAGAAAGAGTGTGGTCTGTAGAAAGGGCCTTTTTGTATCTGAAATCCAGAGGGCTTGGCTCATGTGACTCTAAATGAGGTCCTTAGTTTTTCAGAACCTTTGTTTCTTCATCAGCAAAATGGGGGGAGGAATAATCCTGCCTACTTCTCCAGTTTATTAGAGTGATTAATTAAGATTTTAGGTGTGAGGAGGCTCCTATTAAGATCAATGTCTAAACTATAAAATAGTCTATAAATTTCACCTAGTATTATCATTGTTATAATAACAGTATGGAGGGAAATAAATCTAGAAAATGTGTCTTCTGCCATTTCCATTAAAGGGGGGGGGAGCTGAGTATGGGAGTTACATCAGCCCAGGCCTTTGCTCTGACACCTTGATGTTTACTTAAATTCTTCTACACGAGATAGAGGTAATCGTGGTTATCATTTTTATTCAAAGACTTAAGGTGAATTTATCATTTCTAAAGTCTGGAGACATCTAAAAATATATATATTTCCTAAGATACCATTTGGTTTCAATTTTCAGAGAGCTGACCATATTGAGCAACCAGTTTGATGATGGAGAAACAATCATCATGATTACCTGTATCACCAGATCTCTAGATAGGACGGGTAAACACAAGATATCTTTGTTACACCTGTGTGACAGGTGATTCACAGATAGCTGAATGAGGAGTCCGACTTTGGAGAATAAACAGTAAAGTTCTTGTGAATTTCCTGGGCTTCGCTGTGCCTACTTTCCCACTGCCTTGGGTGCCAAGTCCCCTTAGGAATTCATACAATTCCGGCAAACAGAAAATAGTGTTAAGAATAGTATATTTTTCAGGCCGTCAGAGTGGCTCACTCCTGTAATCCTAGTATAGCACTCTGGAGGCCAAGGTGGGCGTATCACTTTAGCTCAGGAATTTGAGACCAGTCTGAGCAAGAGCAAGACCCCATCTCTACTAAAAATAGAAAAATTAGCCAGACATTGTGGTAGGCACCTGCAGTCTCAGGTACTCAGGAGGCTGAGGCAGGAGGATCACTTGAGCCCAGGAGTTTGAGGTTGTTGTGAGCTGGGCTGAGGCCACTGCACTCTAGCCTAAGCAACAGAGTGAGAATAATATATTTTTCAGTTTTTCTTCCACTGGTCTGAGAAGTTGTGTAATATAATTTTGAAGGGCACTTTGGAAGACCATAATAAAAGACAATGGAAACAAGTAGCTGGAATTAGGATGTAATAATACTAAAGCCTCCATGTGGTATCCAGAGTCCAAAGTGACCATCCTGGGCAGAGACGCCTTGGGCATGAGCAGTGAGGCCACCTACGCAGAGGAGCAGGGAGACTTTCCTGTTGCAGCCCTTCACCTAACCCAGTAAACAGGAAATGCAAGCCACCAGAGCTGAACAGGCAGCCACCCCGGGCCCCACCCCCACCACTCAGGCACCTTATTCTCTGCTTTGCTTTCTTATGAGCTATATACGTTCATTCCATATATGCAGGATAATCAGAAATCTCTAGAAAAAGAAGACCTGGCAGTAATTCTTACAAGCTGGGCTCTCCCAGTGAACAGGGTACAACTGCAGCTTTTGAAGGTGGCATGAGCCCTCTGGCTTCTGAAACCCTAGAGGTCATGATTAAGGGACACACTGTGGCAGCCTTGTCACACTGGAAAGTCTACTTGGTGGCTCGATACCTTGAGCTGTCTCTTGAGCAACTTTGGTTGATAATATAGAAACCTGGAGAGATTTCTTGAGACGCGCCCATTTCAGACACACCCAGACACATTGGCAGGTACAGATAAAAATTTCCCCTGACGCTGAAACCTCTCAGAACAGAAGCCTACAACGAACGGTGCACCAATAACTTACATTGCTTGTTGGTTTCACAAGGCAAACGTTCAGCAAATACCACGTGTATGATCGATGGAAGACAATTTTTTAGATTCTAGAAAATATAGCTGCTGCATTGTCCACACTTTCCACTATCGGAGTATTTGCATAAGCTAAGTACTACGCCACCACCTGTATCTAGTTCCCTCATGCACTGTAATGTGTGGGTATCTGTGTGTGTGTGTGTGTGTGTGTGCAGGTGTCCATGGGGGGACCCTGGGCAAGACAAAGACCCTTTGTCACTGGGCAGAGAGCCTGACTCAGCAGCACAAGCCCTGTAGCAGACCCACACTCTACCAACCAAATGACCGTGCCTGGCTTCCCTCCCCAAACCCAACCAAACATTTTCAAAAGAATATATAAGTTTATGTTAAAAAAAAATAAATGGGGGCGGCACCTGTGGCTCAAAGGAGTAGGGTGCTGGCCCCATATGGCGGAGGTGGCGGGTTCAAACCCAGCCCTGGCCAAAAGATAGCTTGGCAACATTGCTGCGGGCACCTGTAGTCCCAGTTACCTGGGAGGCTGAGACAAGAGAATCGCCTAAGCCCAGGAGTTAGAGGTTGCTGTGAGCTATGATACCACATCACTCTATCCAGGGTGATAAAGTGAGACTCTGTCTTTAAAAAAAAGAAAAAAAAAATATGGGTATCTTTCGGAGCTCAAGAGGCCTATTTCTGCAGTAGATCTAGCTCCTAAGTAGACAAGGCCTTCTGGAGACCCCTTTTAAGCTGAATTTGTTGAATCCAGCTAGCTACATGGGTGTGATAGTATGGGGCCCTCAGTGCGTGCAAGACAGAGAGAGAAAAGGCCTGGGGCCAGCTCAGCTCTATCCCCTGTCTGTAGAATGCACAAACCCTCTGACTCACCACAGCATCACTGTGAGGACCACGTCCAGGGGAGCTGAAAAACAAAACCAGGGCACAAAGTGAGTTCTCCTTAAATGACTTACACGGTGGGCACACATGGGGCTGCCTCTTATCTCTGCAGACAGCCCCCAACGCCCACACATGGGCTCTCTGCAGGACAGTGCTCCTCTCTGATGGCAGCGAGTTCTAGAACTTTAGTGAGAGTTCTAGGAACCTTAGTGAGAATCTAGTCCAGCTGTCTCCAATCTATGAAGAAGACATTTTTTTTTTATCTCCATCTCTTAAATTGATTTTTTTTTTGCAGTTTTTGGCCAGGGCCGGGTTTGAACCTGCCACCTCTGACATATGGGGCCAGTGCCCTACTCCTTTGAGCCACAGGCGCCGACCTAAAATTGATTTTTAATAAAATGAATAATGCATGAATTATTCTTGCAGAACATTCAAATAGAGATCAAGCCAAAGCTCTCTTGTCCCCCTTTCCTCCCCCCCCCACTAGCCTCCCCTGACCCCACAATCTCCCTTCCTGGGTTTACTAAGTGAGGTTCCTAAGAAAGCTAGCTTATTTGAATGATAAACCGCCTTTTCCCTCAGGAAGAGTTCCTTTAGGCTGAGTTCCAGTTTTTTTTCCTGTAATGTTATGGGTGAGGCTTTTGTGGAAGGTCTACTTTCTACCCACTTGCAGGTGGACTCTCTGGGCTCATAATGTACATAACGTGTGGGGCTTGGAGACTGGAGGCAGGATGGCTTAATCAAAATGCTCATGGAGGCCAGGTGTGGTGGCTCACACCTGTAATCCCAGCACTCTGGGAGGCCAAGGTGGGTGGATGTCTTGAGTTCAGGACTTTGAGACCAACCTGAGCAAGAACGAGACCCTGTCTCTACTAAAAATAGAAAAACTTGCCAGGTGTAGTGGTGCACGCCTGTAGTCCCAGCTACTCAGGAAACTGAGGCAAGAGGATTGCTTGAGCACAGGAGTTCGAGATTGCAGTGAGCTATGAGGCAGGGCAACAGCGTGAGATGCTTTCTAAAAAAAAAAAAAATCAAATGGAAACAGCCTGTTATCTTTCTTGATGGGTATAAATGGCATCAATAGTTCCCTAAGTTTAAGACTCCTACATCAGCACCATTGAACTCTGAAGCAGAGTGGGATAAGCTGAACCAGAATCTACAACTGTAGTCTTAGCCAGTCACGGCAGTGTCTTACCTTAATGCTGTCATTATTGTAGTATGATTACTGAAGAACGCATTCATGGAGGCTACAAGCTGTCCGTGCTGACCCACCTTCCCCCTACCCTCCTGCGTTAGGCATTGTCCTGTGCTATATAGACAGAAAAGCAAAACTCACAGCAGGTGACCCTTGCTCAAGACCCCAGAGCTAGTCAGGGCTGGAGCAGAGACTAGACCTGGACTTGGGCATGGCTCAGGGAACTTCCCCATCTGCTTCTCGAAAATATCCTACACGGAAAAAATAAGGCAGAACCAATGCTCTGAAATACCGGAGGACTCAGGCTCCACCTTCCTCTCATTACTGAAATGATGCTAAGTGCAGATACCCCGCCCTCCACCTGATTTCACCCATTGCCCACCTGCCAGAGCTCCCAGTGCTTCCAGGTGGGACACCCAAGTTCAAGCCATTCTGATTTCTGGTTATCTCCTCTGCTGGGATACAGTGAGCAGATCGCAGCTTTGTGGCAGAAAGGTCTGGTTCTTACTCCTGGCTCCCCCACCTGAAGCACTTGAGGCTGTGTGGGGCTGCACAGATCACGCGTGTACCTAGCTCAGGCGTGGTCTCTTCACTTGCAAACTGTCCCACCTTCTCTACAGAGCTGTCCCCAGGGCCAGATAATGCAATGACTATAGAAGCGTTTTGGAAAAGAAAATGCTGTGCGCAGACTGTAATTGTTATCAGTGGTTCACTCATCCCTTTTTATGTCCAGGCGGGCCTGTGAAGCTCCTCCACTGATGTCAGAAGCCCCCCTCCCCCCCAAAATGGAACAAAGCAAAGACCTGGGGCCACGTTTTTGCTCTGGAGTCCCCTGTGTTACAGTATCTATGTTGGGCTTTCCAGTGTGTAAACCGAAACAAAACAAAAAAGAAGAAGAAAAAGCAGCAGCAAATACTGCTTGGTTTTGCATTTTCCCTTCTGTTTTCTGATTAGACTCTCGAGGGCCTGTGAGTACAGAGAGAACCTCAAAAGATTGTGTTTGCTCCGGATAAGCCCCAAACTTGATGTTTATCAGCAGTTATCTCCTGCAAACTCACTCTCTGGAGGCTTCAAAGACAGGGGAGATCTCTGAAACTTACCCTGCGGGAGAGGCTAGCAGCTCCTGCCCATGGCGCTGCGGCTACAGGTGTGGCCCAAGGCCTCTTGCTCCAACCTTAGGAACTTGGTTCTCTTTTGCCTTCCCCAGCAAAAGAAGGAAGCGGGAGGTTTACTGAATGTTTGGGGATGGGCCCTGTAGGGGAGCGGGAGAAGAAAAGGAGTATTTTGAAAAAAAAGTCCAGAAAAGCCAAGAAAATAGGGGGAAACGAGGTGGACAGCCTACCCACCCAGTGTCTTGCCTCTTGACCCCTGACCCCTACCCCCACCAATCCCAGTCCTTAATCTGCCAAGCAAGCCGAGAGCCTTCAAAAAACATTCTAATCCTGTCATCTGCTCCCAGCTCCCCTTCCCCTGCCTCCTTTGGGTCCACTCACTACTTACTCTTCATCCCCAGGGGATTGTTGGCAGAGAGTGGGACAGGGGGAGAGAGGCGGGTGGGGGGAGGGGAGGCGGCATTTTATTAGGCTGTTGAATTTGATTTATTAGGGGGGAAAAATCCTTCACTTGCTTGCCACACAGGTTATTCTCAAAGTGAAAACTCTATTTTACTTTGAAAAAAAAAAAAAAAACCCCAGAGAAAGTGCCTACAGTCATGAATGGAGCTCTTTGTTACCTTCCAGATCGACAAGACAGACTGTTTGGCTCATGTCTGTGCACAAGCAAAGGAGTGCGGGGGCCTGGGAGACAGATGTGGCCTTAATTGCATGGAAATATTAGAAGATCGTTAAGCCATTTTGACAGGATTTTCCTCCTGCTGCAGGAGCAAAGGGCCAGTCTGGGCAGCATAGGCCTGGCCAGAGCCTGTGGCTGGGCCTCTGTCCCCACTTCTGAGGGGCTCTGGGTCCCCGCGCCCTGATATTGAGGGGACAGATGCCTCCTAGTCCCCAGCTTCTACCCTGCCCCTGCACCCCATGAGCGCAGAGAGCAATCTCTCTAGCAGCCCCATGGTCCCCAGTAGGGGCTGGAAGACAAGCCCCTGACATGCCTATGGGGACCTCGAACATGGATGGAGAGTGCGTGGCCGGTCTCCCGCTCCGCACAGGCCCGAGAGAGGGAATCTGTTATTGCAACGAACACTGGTGTGGAAAGAAAACACTTTCCTACCTATTGGCTTCTCTTTTCTGGAACTAACATTCGTGCTCACAGATGTCACAGCTTGTGGTGGTCCCGAAACCAGATCAGAGAATCCTAGAATGGTGTTGGGTCATCAAAGACGACGACCCGTGAACAGGGTCAGCCTGGCTTCTGCCGGCAGCCTGGCCACGGTTCCCAGATACTCAGCTTTCCTCTCCTTCTCCCACCTGTCCTGTTAGTTTCTGCTTACTGAGAAAATGCAAATATTTTAACATTGGCTTAAATTAAAAATAATTGGGGGGCGGGGGAGCAATGTGCAGGGAGGGAGGCAAGGCCCCTCCAAGCGTTCCGCTCAGCGACCCCTTTGGGCTACAACAGGAAGTGTTTTCCGTCAGGTCCTTCCGGATTAGAGCACACGGCGTGGACGTGGAGGCGTGGAGAGGACTGGCCCTGCGAGAGGACTGGCCCTGCGCAGTCCTCCCTGCAGAGGGGCCGGCCCCTTCTCTGTCTTCCCTTCAGCTTCTTAGAGTTGGGGCAGCAGGTGGCTATTTGGATGATATTTGGGGCGCAGCCTGAGGGAAACAGGAATGGGGAGCAGAAAGGAAGGTCGGTGGGGAGGGGGAGAGCAGATGCAGTAGCAGAGGTCCGGCTTCCCTGCAGATGTGGCCAACCCCAAGGAAAAGGGAAAGGGCTGCTAGGAACAGCCAAGTCAGGCACTGGACATTTAAAAGGCACTGAGTGGTGTGTTAGGGGCCAAAGACCCACAGTCCGCATGTTCAGGCCTATAACACAGTGGCATGGTCACTGTGACTTCTGGGCCCTGAGACCTGAGCCACCAGCACCCGGGATGCAAGGGCCCTTCACTTCAGGGCTCCAGATCACCCCAGATCTCAATGCCGTGAGAACCACTGCATTTGAGTCCGTACTACTCAGGGTAGAGGCTGGGACAAGTGTCCCCCTGAGTCCTTGCTGGAAAGTCCCAGGGTCAGTGGAGTGCTCATGCCCTGCCCCGACCGTGTTCCCACTAGTGGCTGCCGGGCCCCTTCTGGCCTCTTTGGCCTTGATTGTGCCACCTATGTTTACTTCACGTCCTGCTGCCTTCTCCTGAGGCAGTGGGTCCCCTGCTTGGCTGCTCTGGGAGCCACTACCTGGGGGCAGCTGGGGAAGCCCTGGCCTTGGAATCTTCCAGACACTCAGGCAGCGTTCACAGCACCACCTCAGGCGTGAGTGCCTCCTCCGAAGTGCCTTTGAGCACTTGTCCAGTTTCCCTTTATCCTCACACATGCGGTGTTTTGTACCTTGTTGAATTCAGCATCTCCCCGCCTTCCCCGTGTCCCCTCCAACCCTGTGAGCACCAGATTTGCTGCAGCTACTTGTCCAGAGAGATCAAAGTATTCCTGGGATGATATGCACAACAGTCACCAGTGACCTCTCTGCAGAGACATAGCCAGGTCAGTGGAGGAAAAGTCCTACGATTCGCCTAATTTTATAGTGATTAACAAATGCCATTAAAACTCTATAGCATCATTTTTCCCTGGACATGTTTCTGACTTTTATCACAGTCCCTGGCATATAGCAGATGCCCAATAAATATCAATTGAATGCATGCATACATGGATGGGGGCCTTTGTGTGAGCTCATTGTGAGACAGGGCAAGACCTCCACATGAGTAGCACATTGTCTGGCCACCAAACACAAGTGTCTACGGCCTGTGCTGTCCACTATGGTGCCACTTCCAACATGGGGCTATTAAAGGTAACAAAAATTAAAAATTCAGGTCCTCAGTCACACAAATCATAAATCAGGTCCTTAGTAGCCACACGTGGCTAGAACCTTCTGAATTTACAGATTTTTAGGACAGTTCTATCATCCCAGAAGTTTCCTCAGGACCAAATTAAAGAGTTCAGCTTCTTTCTGTATAAATGAATAAAGGGTTTAGGTAAACTTTGCGTTGCTTACTTCTGACTTTGTTGTAAGATTAATGCTGAAGAACGTGAATCCTTGACACACTTTACAAGCCATTCGGGCTGATGATGTTGGGCCTGAGACTGTTCTTGGTTCAGAATTAGAAGGAGCAAGGAAAACACCAGGTTCTCCTGGGCATTGTGCTGCCACAGTTTCTGGAGAGAAGTTGGGGCTGGGAAGGCCGGCACCATGGACTTAGCCTTCTCGTTAATGCTTCCAACCCTGTAAGGAACACAGGTGGTGTCAACTGCCCAGCAGACCAAGCAGAAAAGAATTTGAAAGTCTTTGACAACGGATCTTGGAGTAGGTAGAACTGAGTAGGAAGAGTAGCTAAGAAAGTTCTGCTGGGATTTGGGGCATCCCATCAGGGCATCTTCTGCCTGGAAAGTTAGTTCCCCCTTCCCACAAGTTTTTGGAATGTCAAGGATTAAACCTCACTGCCACTGTGACATGTGTCCTTGAGACAGACAGACAGGTTTGACTCCTGCTGGGCAAGGCCAGTACCTGCAGAAGCTTCCAAGAGCGGAACACTAAGTGCCTTTATACAGTAAGCCAATTTCAAGCCCCTAGGAACTGTCAGTGGCTTTCAGCTGGGTTTTCTGCTCAGAGACCTTTACTGAGATTGACAAGGAAAACATCTCCATGTAATCCCACTGAGATGTTTTCATTGGAGGGCCAGGGCAGGACTTGTTCACAAAATATCTGCTTTTCCTGTGGATGGATGCAGGGAGACAGGAGGCCCCGGTGCCAGACTGCCTAGGTTTGGCACTAGGATCTCACTAGGATAAAGTCCAACCCAGTGGTGACTGCGCAGAGGGTGGCTGCCGACTGTGGAACCAGCTGTGCCCTGGACATGGTATCTGAGTTTGGCTTCTCGTGTGTAGACCAGACTGTCCTTGGCTCCCCTTACCCCTTCTCTAGAACAGAGAGGTAGGATGACAACCACAGGGCCATGAAGTTTGCATCCACTGAGCATCTGAGCTCACTCATAGGTAGGCGACCGTATGATGAATGCACCCTCCAAACCAGGGTAATTTTGAGAGTGAAAGGAAGCTCTAGCAGGCATAAGGTGGAATGTTCCAGGCAATGTAGAATCAACCTAGATTTTAAGGGTAAGGCTCTAGGAGAGGCTTTGCAGATCATCTAGTTCGGCCGTTTATGTCAAAGGTACAGAAGCAAGCCCAGAGCCATGTGGTGTCTTCCTGTATTAGAATCTGTAGATTACAATAAAAAGAGTACATTTAGGGTGTTTACTACGTGATGGGCATGAGTTAGTTAGTCTCTCTATATTACTGAAAAGGAAACTGAGGCACCAAGGTCACAAGATATGCACCGGGTGTGGAGTTCATATGCTGACTCTGGCTCACAGGGGACGCTGCTGTGCCTCTCAGCATAGGGGATCACTTGAGCCCAAGAGTTTGGGGTTGCTCTGAGCTATGACATGAGGGCACTCTACCCAGGGCAGTGACAGAGTAAGACTGTGAAGGAAGGGAAGGAGAGGGGAGGGACTAAGGCAGGAAGATTGCTTGAGCTCAGGAGTTCAAGAGCAGGACTCCATCTCTACTAAAAGTAGAAAAACTAACCAAGTGTTGTGGTGGGTGCCTGTAGTCCCAGCTACTCAGGAGCCTAAGGCAGGAGGATCACTTAAGCCCAGGAGTTTGAGGTTGCTGTGAGCTATGATGATGCTATCGTACTCTACCCAAGGCAATAGTGAGACTCTGTCTCTAAATAAATAAATAAATAAATAAATAAATAAATAAATAAATAAAATAGGCCGGGCACAGTGGCTCACACCTGTAATCTCAACACTCTGGGAGGTCAGGGTGCATGGATGCCTTGATCTCAGGAATTCGATAACAGAGTGAGACCCTGAGCAGACCCCTGTCTCTACTAAAAATAAAAACATTAGCCAGACATTATGGCAGGGCCCCATAGCACTGCTGAGGCAGGAGGATGGCTTCAGCCCAGGAGTTTGAAGTTGCTATAATCAAGGCTGAAGACAACACTGTAGCCCGGGCAACAGAGGGAGACTGTCTCAAAAAAAGAGAGGTGTGGGGGGAGGAGAAACGTCTATTAAATACTTGTCTAAAGGTTAGGAGTGCAGGTTAGCAAATGAGGGATTCGTGCAGGAGAAGGAGCAGCTCAGGAAGAACAGGGCCGTGGGCCGGAGTGAGTGAAGATGACTGAGGGAAAATGAACAGATCACGGTGAGAGGGGACAGGAAGGTTAGAATGAAATGGCAGCCAGCAGAGGCAAGGCCGGGCTGCTGAGGCTGTGCAGAAAATAGACCTCGCTGGGCCCCCTCCTTCCCCAACTCCCAACCGCAAGGTATCTGCCACATGCCGCTACAACAATATGGTAACCACACACCCCCGGGCCACAAAAGAGCTGAACACCTCTGGTGGAGTGGCTTGTCCAGAAGTGCCTGTGGGAAATAATGCACCCTCAGGAATCGGGCCTGATTTGATGGGCGTGAGGTCACTGAGCTGGCTCCTCAGCCGTGAATCATGGAGAGGAAGCAGCTTGGGAGACCTGGGGCAGGCACTGGGCCTTCCCCTTCCCCAGGCCCTGGGAGGAAATGAAATAAAATGGGGCCGCTTGAGCTCTACCCGCTCCATCCATCATGTGGAAATGGCATTCTCCCTGGCCGGTGCCAGCCACACCGAAGGGCTCAGACACCTCCCAGCCCCTGTGTGCACGTGCAGGGCTGGACAAGGGCTTCATGAGGCTGGTCTCGCTCTCCTCCTCCTCCCCGGGTGTTCCTCGGGGGTTGCTGGAAGGGTGAGAGCACAGACCCTGAGTGTGTTTCCTCCTGGGCTTCCTGTGATTGTGAGGGCACCCGGTTGCCCCGGCAACTGTCACATGAGGGAACTGTCGGATAAGATCATAGCTTCTAGGAATAGGACTTCAAGCGGTTGTTTGGGGAGAGCAGTCAGTGGCATCTGTTTGAATTTGAACGAGATCGCTGGGTGTGGCTGGTTTAAAAAAAAATGGACAAGTCTAGGGGGCAAGGCTTCCCTGAAATTGCTCAAAGCACAGAGAGAGAACCAGAAGCCTGACTGATGGGAGAGGCCTGGGCCCGGGAGGGAGGGTCTCTACATCCCCATCGTGTGCTGAAGTTTTTATTCATTGAAATAATTTATTGCACACCTACGAGGTGCCAGGAAGTGTGCAAGCAACAGGGGATAAAAACAATGAATGGACTAACAGGGGGCCCCTGTCCAGGGAGCAGAGAGCATCAGAACTGGTCTGTGAGTTCCTAGAACTCTGGGAGGCCAAGGCCAGTGGATCACCTGAGCTCAGGAGTTCAAGACCAGCCTGAGCAACAGTGAGACCCATCTCTATTAAAAACAGAAAGAAAGAAAAAGAAAAAATAGAACTGGTCTTTGTCTTTGAGAAAAAGGATGGGAAATTTCCCATGGACCCAGGAGTTGAAGAAACACCCAAGGACACAGGCAGCCCTCTCCCCAGAGCTTACAAAAAATTGTAAAACATCTCCACCCCGGTAGAATAAGTGTCACTTTGGCCCCAGGAAGCCCATCCATTCTGATCGGCCTCATGCCCACCCTTCTTTTTGTCACTCACAGTCCTTGTCCTCATACCCAGATTGAGATCCTCTTGGTTTAGCTTCCTATAAAGACCAAGCCTGGAGGGAAACTCTTAGCAGCCTCTCTCTCCAACAATAGAACGCTCAGGAAATACAGGGTGACCAACTTTGAATTGCACACGAAGGTTATGGCCACCCCATATATCGTGGCTCTGTGCTATTCTCTCATCCCCATAGAAAGCAAGGCTCAGACTCTGAGGAAACCCTGCAGCTGCCCTGCAGAGGATGCTCCTTCCAAGCTCTCAGCCTCTGTGGTCAGGGAACTCTGGCCATCTGTCATCTTCAAGGAGCATGAGACCTTCAGTAGAAGATGATTTACAGTGTCCAGGAACCCAGAGATGAGGGGACTTGCCCCACTGGCAGTGGCCCAGCTGGTAGCTGGCGCCTTTGATCAGAACAGAACGTGACAGCAGCAGCCTACAGGGTGAAGACAGTGGGAGGCGCTTTGCTGCCTTTGCCCTTTGCCTTTTGACCCTGTCTTCTGCCAGGCCAGGGCCCTGCGCAAGAAAGAGGCTGCCCCCAGCCGAGCTCAGACCCTCACCCATCCCCATGTGGCACTGCTACCAGGACCAGTAAGACTTTCCCCACAACAGCACAACAGTGGACTTGGTAACAACTGGTAAGGGACAGCACCAGAGCTCCAGCCCCTTATCCTGGAGCAAGGGTCTCAGAGGAGCCACTGTACCCACCACTGGCCCTTTAGCAATCTTGGGGGGCAGAGGAGGGGAAGGGGACTCAGCAGTGGCAGTGCAGCACCCAGTAGCAGTGTTTTAGTATTTTTCATGATTGGGGCAGCCAATCAGTGAGAGCAGGGAGAATAGAGACTTGAGGCAAAATCTGTGGAACACCACTTCTGCTGGTGAGTCTTCGTGGCCTTCCCTGACTACCGCCCCTGCTGGTTCTCCAGGTTTGTGCCTCCCTTCTAATTATCACCCTTTCCAACCAGAGAGGAGTCTACTTAACCCTTCCCACCCATGAGGACTGGCAGGAGAATACTGGCCCTGTTTTACGGCAGAGACCATCTAAGTTTTTACCTTAGTAGCCTCAACATCTCACCTTCATTCTGTCCTGCCCGTCTGACCACATAGTGGTCAGGTTGCCCCTTTATTATCTGAGAGCAGGTTGGTCCTGGAGGGTCCAGTGTGAAGAAATTATGCACGTTGGGGTTTCCGCTGTCATCTAGAAAAAGTTGATTTCTGCAGAGAAACAGAAAGAAAGACGCACTATCTAGTTTTCTCTCCCTGGGGCTCAGACGGGCCTTCTGTCTCTCATCCTGTGAGTTTCCAGATTCAGCACTTTTTTCTTTTCAGCAGTAAAATCATTCTTTGTGGGAGGCGGATTCAACTTTGATCTTTAGAGATGCCCTTTAAATGTGGTTATGGTCAAAAAAGTGACTGTGAACTCTCAAAGTCAACAGGCGAAGGTAGATACCCACGGGAGACCTGGAGCGGCAGCTGGGGGGAGGCTGAGAGGAGCAGAAGGCCTGGCTGGGGACTGTGTTCGTGGCAGCCTCGGAGCCCTGGGAGGTGCTCTGTTCTGAGCTCATTCAGGCCCATACCCTTGATTTTTAAATGCCTTTATACAAAGTCCTTTCTCCTCCTACGATTCCAATTCCATCTCCAAGGCACTCAGCTGGCTGTTTCTCTGGGTCACTCATGGCAGAGTCCTCCTCCCCGCTAAGTGCAGAGGGAAAGGGCCTTGGGAGGGGGGATTATGTTTAATAAGATGACTTTAAAAATCAGCCACACACTCTGGAGCTCCATGGCAGATTTGGCTGTGTGGCCAGCGCTAGGATAGAGATGACCAACCAGAAATGGTCTAGGGACCGAGCATGAGCTTTGCGCAGCACACAAACTCACTGGCAGGGCACCTAAGGCAAGGATCACCCCTCTGGGAGCCTTGGTTTCCTTTTCAATAATATGAAGATCCTAACTCAAGTTTTGAAAGGTTAAATGAGACTTTTTGTTTTTTGAGGCAGAGTCTCACTATCTCGTCCTTGGTAGAGTGCTATGCATCACAAGTCACAGCGACCTCAAACTCTTAGGCTTAAATGATTCTATTGCCTCAGCCTCCCAAGTAGCTGGAACTACAGGCGCCTGCCACAACGCCCGGCTATTTTTCTTTTTGTTGTTGTTGTTGTTTAGCAGGCCCCGGGCCAGGTTTGAACCCGCCAACCTTGGTGCATGTGGCCGGTGCTGTAACCACTGTGCTACAGGTGCTGAGCCTGAATGAGATGTTGATTGTAGAAGTTCTGTGGAAACTTATGTTCTATTTGTTCTTTCTAATTTAAAAAAGTGGTCCTTGTTTGGGTTTTGTTTGCTGTTGCTCGTTTTGTTGTTGGTTGTCTGGGGGTAATTCCACGACATGGATACCGTAGGAGTTAGGCTTCACTGCTGGCATTCTCTCTTCCTCACTGTATGAAGCTAGAAAAGTTAGGTTTTACCCTGCGTCTCAGTTTCCCCATCTAGTTGCTTGTGGTGCCAACTCCTGCCCGCCAGCATCAGTAACCACAGAGACAAGATGTTCAGTCACCTCTACGGACTTTGAGTGTTGGTCCTTTAATGGCTGATTAAAGCAATAGGAGATGTCCCAGTTGCTGTGGCTTCGTAAGAAACCACCTGAAAACATAATGTCATACGCCAACTATTACACTCACAAGATCTGTCATCCTTCATCTGAAGGTCTGTCACTCAAGTCTGGAGGCTGGGGCTGCGGTGGGCTGGTGGCTTCTGTTTCTCTCCATGGTCCTCTCCATAGTTTGCCTGGGCTAGTTTGGGCTTCTGCACCGCACGGTGGCTGATTTCCAAGGACTGGAGGCCCAGGAGAGAACCAGAAGCAGGTGGAAGTAATATTGCCTTTTATCACCTACTCTTGAAGGTCAGGCAAGGGCGTTTGTTGAGGCAAGCACAAAGCTTCCTCTGGGCCCAGGGGAGAGGAAGTAAGCCCTGCCTTTTGATGGGGAGAGGCAAAGACTGGGAGTATTTCAATAGCCGTTTGGGGAAAATACAATGGTGCCCGTGCACGGGAGTCTTCAGTCGGTACTCAGAGCCGAGTGGTGTTTCCCTCATCCAGCTTTCCGTAAAACTTGCCTCTTCTTTGCCCGAAATGGGCACGCGGAGGGGAGAGAAGCAAAAGGTGTGACCTAGTGACAGGCAGCCGCCCCCCTGGTCCTTCAGACATCATCTGGAGTGACGACATCTACCCCAGTCTGGACACCCCTCGCTTCCAAAAGCAGAAGATGCAGACGGCTTTGCACCCGTAAGCCTTATCTGCCCTCCGTGTGCTCTCTGGCTGGCAAAAGAAGGAACCTCTTGTCATTATGCAAAGAATGTAATAAAAAGCCCAAGTTTGTGTGCTCCCTGTGGTGACCGTGGGTAACGGATATGCCCGAGATTTGCTTTCCAGAGTCCGGTCTGGGAGCAGCTGAGGGTCCCACTGAGCAGGGCAGCAGCAGGGAACTTGGTCCAGCTGCCTTCAACATTCCTTTTACCCGCTGCCTCCACCAAAGGTCACCGACCACAGAAAACTGTCCTCAGGAGATTCAGGCAAGGACTGGGGAAAGGAGAGGAAGGGCACAGCAGGGCACGAGTGTGCCTCAGGCTCCATGGTCATTCCTACATCAGAAAAAAACTCTGCCCGAGCATGAGGATGAGCAGAGGGCCAGGGTCTCCCATCCGTGCTGGTGTCTGGGAGCCCGAGCATGAGAATGAACAGAGGGCCAGGGTCTCCCGTCCATGCTGGTATCTGGGAGCCTGAGCATGAGGATGAGGAAAGGGCCAGGGTCTCCCATCCATGCTGGTGTCTGGGAGCCCGAGCATGAGGTTGAGCAGAGGGTCAGGGTCTTCCATCCGTGCTGGTGTCCAGGAGCCCGAGCATGAGGATGAGCAGAGGGCCAGGGTCTCCTGTCCACGCTGGTATCTGGGAGCCCAAGCATGAGGTTGAGCAGAGGGCCAGGGTCTCCTGTCCGTGCTGGTGTCTGGGAGCCTGAGCATGAGGATAAGCAGAGGGCCAGGGTCTCTCATCTGTGCTGGTGTCTGGGAGCATGAGGATGAGCAGAGGGTCAGGGTCTCCCGTCCACGCTGGTGTCTGGGAGCCTGAGCATGAGGATGAGCAGAGGGCCAGGGTCTCTCATTTGTGTTGGTGTCTGGGAGCCTGAGCATGAGGATAAGCAGAGGGCCAGGGTCTCCTGTCCACGCTGGTGTCTAAGATTTTCCTCTTTAATGCAGAGCTGTGAGCCCTGTTTGCTTGCCCTGCCCAAGGGACAGTGACAGTAATGCCATTCCTGTATTCCTGAATGAGAAGAGCTCACCTTCTCTCACCCCTCTGGAGGTTTTGCCATCTCTGCTGTAGCAAAGCGATTTGGAGGTGCCATTGTCAGCCCATCATGAGTACCAGCCGGGCCACCATGTAGCCGTGCTCTGACCACACCCTGCCACCCGATAGTGCACATGGAAAGTGGTACTAGGCTAGTCTAAGGAAAACAAATGCTGGAAGATACGTCTGTGAGTATAAAACAAGAGAAAAATACATATATGCACGTATGTGTAACAAATACCAAGGTAAATGAAGGTTTTTTCATTAGTGAATTCATGGACATACAAAGGGCATTCTTCATATACTTACAGTGTGCGTGACGTGTGCCCAGCACGTGATATGAGCATGTGGTGTGTAGGTGCTGGCCACCTGGTGGTGTCATCACCGTGGCAACATGTGCCTCCTCTCCTAGCTGGCAGGGCTATTGCAGCGTCTGTGCCACCCAGAGGCCAGGGAGATGGAGAGGGCTGAGCCCACAGTAGAACAACACCGTCAAGAGAGAATGGAAATTCAGATTAGTGAAATGGGCTTTGTTCTTCAGAAGCCCATGGGAGTTGCCTTTCAGAATCTAACTATTATCACCAAACTCTCTAACTCTGAACCTTAAGCAACTGATCTTTTAAACAACTGACATGGGGGAGAGGGAGTTGCCTCTCTGACTTTATCTGAACCCCCTCCCTCCCCATCCCCAGCCCACTGGTTCCCATGCTATTTCTCAGCATTGGGCTTCATTTATGTTTTTTTAAAAATGTTTAAGTATTTACTATGTCCCCCAATTTGGGGTACTTCATTTATATCAATCTCGTTTTGGCTTTATTCAAAATTTCTCAGGATACTTACTACTCCATTCTACAAATAAGTAAATGACATTCATGAGTATACAAATAAATGGTGCTAGTTACCTGGTGAGCAACTGATGGAGCTTGGATCCGAACTCAAGTCTCTCTGGCTCCGATGATTGTGTTCTAAATTATAATAATTACAACACTCCCCTTCAAAGAGATTGTATCTAGTTGGATAGACAGAAAATTCACAAGAAGAAATGAGTGAATAGTAGTGACCATGAGCTTGGGTAGATTTGAATCCCAGGTCACATTCATTTACTGCATGGCTGAGAATTTTCACTTTTTTGAATATCCATTTTCTCCCGTGGGGGGAAAAAATGATAATAGTACATCCCTCAGAGAATTGCCTGGAAGATTGCATCAGATTACTTAGGTAAATGGTGTTTTACATTTAATAAGTACTTTGCTAATTGGCCACTGATTTTATCTCTCTGTTTTCTGGAATGATAACACCTGGAGTATTATAAGTGTTGTGTAAAGATACCGCCCTTCACTGGGTGAGCAGGGGAGCCCCGTCAGGCAGGTGCATCACCCAGGGTACAGCTCTCCTGGTACTCAGGCCAGCAGGGTGGTTCTGGGGAGGAAGCATTTCCATGCGCAAATGTGAGTCTTCTGCTTTAGCTCAGAGCTCAGACTGCTGCCCAAGCTGGGCCCTTGCTGCGCTGTCTGGTAAAGGGGCACCATGAGCACTACTGTCCTGGAAAACTTCCCTGCTCAAGTCCTCTGCATCCAGGACTCAGCAGCTGAGGAACTGGGGCATCCCGACCTTCAGACCTAGTCTTTCCAGGATCCTGCAAAGCAAAGTGCTTCTCAGAATCCAATTACAAAGCCAGTTCAGAGCTTCCTTTCATAGGGATAATTGTGAGTCAAGAAGGGATCCCAAAGCTGAGCAGCGCACGGGGCTGGGAGCCCACCCTCCTGCCTATCTCACTTTGAGGTTTGTTTTATGTAACATGGTATTATTATTCTTAGTCCTTCAATACCTAGTTTGTTCGGGTTTTTTATCAATAATAGTGTTAAATTTTATCAAACCATTTTTCTGCATCTCTTGAGATGATCATATAGTCTTTGTTTTTGCTTCTCTTTGGTGGTGAATGACATTTATTGATTCGTGTATATTAAACCATACTTGCTCCCTGGGATGACACCACTTGAATGTGGCAAATTATCTTTTTGATGTGCTATTGAATTCTGTTTACTAGGATTTTGTTGAAGATTTTTGTATCTGCGCTCATAAGGGATATGGTTCTGTAGTTGTGTATGTAACATGGTCTTTAGCCAGGTGGACTCTACGAGTCTTTTAAAGAATGACTTCTCTTCCCTTGAATGAAAGCATCAGTGTCCCCAGTCAGCAGGAGCAGCTAAGTCACCAGAGACAGGGGACCATCTGAGACTCACTGGGGAACTCACTGTCGTGTCCTTTCCGCACCAAGTCTGTCATCCCAAAGTTAAATACTAACAATTCATCAGTGGAAAGTTCTTGAACACCGGCAATGTGCACATTGCTGTCAAGAGTTCTAAGCTGGGCTCGGTGCCTGTGGCTCAATCGGGTAGGGCACCAGCCACGTACACCTAAGGTGGCGGGTTCAAATCCCCAGCCCAGGCCCGCCAAACAACAATGATGGCTGCAACCAAAAAATGGCCGGGCATTGTGGCAGGTGCCTGTGGTCCCAGCTACTTGGGAGGCGGAGGCAGGAGACTCGCTTGAGCCCAGGAGTTGGAGGTTGCTATGAGCTGTGATGCCAT
>CAUYQV010003139.1:0-43162 GCA_963574575.1 Galagoides demidoff
CCCCCCCCCCCCCCCCCCCCCCCCCCCCCCCCCCCCCCCCCCCCCCCCCCCCCCCCCCCCCCCCCCCCCCCCCCCCCCCCCCCCCCCCCCCCCCCCCCCCCCCCCCCCCCCCCCCCCCCCGCCCCCGCCCGCCCCCCCCCCCCCGGCCCCCCCCCCCCCCCCCCCCGCCCGGGGAGCAGAAGGGAATAAACAGAGATCTTGAAAAGAGCTGTTTTAACTGGGTGTGAGTGTTTAGGGCCAGGTGGGGATTGGGTTGAAGAATGGAGGTGGTGTAGATTCTGGGGGGACTGTGATTTCCTTTTCTCTGAAGTGAAAAGCAAATTAGGTTCTTATTTTTTTGTTTGTGACCAATGCTACACATTCTGAAATGGCTCTCTTGACATTTAGGGACTGAGAAGATCATTTAATCCATTAAAATGGTTGAAAAAATAAACACCCCCCAAACTCAGGCAATTCAGCTTGAAGTATACAAGTTGAGGCATTATCTAGTTGTGGTTTCAGAAGGGAGTGTGAGGGGAGTTTTCAAGGAGGTGGAGTTACGGGAGACCCACTGCCTAGAGGTGCTAGCCTAGTAGGAAGGAGGAGGACCTGCCTGTGAGCCTCCTTAAAAGAGGCTCCTGCTTCTCATTGGGGTAGGCCACCTGCGCTTACAGAACAGGCTGGAGTGGGGGCTGCATGCTCATCTACTGGTGTGAGAAGAGAAGCCTTTTGGAAATAAGGGTCCTTTGACTCCAAGGGCCATGTCCCCAAGGAGACATTAGAAAACAATAGTGCTTTATCTACTTCTTACATTTAAGGCAGGGGGAGGAGGAAAACTTGAAAACCTTCAGTTTTCCCAAAGAAGACTTCTCTGAAAACAGTCTTTTCATGCTCCAGGCGGGTATTACAGACTTACACAGTAATGCCCCATCACCCATTCTTTTTTTTTTGAGACAGAGCCTCAAGCTATCCTCCTGGGTTGAGTGTGGCATCAGAACTCACAGCAACCTCCAACTCCTGGGCTCAAGCGAGTCTCCTGCCACAACACCCGGCTATTTTTTTTTTTTTTTTTTTGGTTGCAGCTGTCATTGTTGTTTGGCGGGCCTGGGATGGATTCGAACCCACCACCTTAGGTGTATGTGGCTGGTGCCTTAGCCACTTGAGCCACAGGTGCCGAGCCACCATCACCCATTCTTGAGGCCAACAATGCATCTCTAATGGGTGGCAGTGCATGAGGGAAATGAACTTCCCAGAGTCTCAGCCACTGGGCGTTTGCCTGTCCCTTGAAGGAAGGGAATTTCATAGTGTTCTCCTTGTGTGCTGGGGGTATATTTGAGAAAAAGATAAAAATCCTGCCACATTTGGTGACCAGTGAGCCCTGCGCAGGTCTGGTGAGGACGGCATAGGCCAGGAGCAGGGAAGTTTGAAGTCTATTCCTGATAGCTGGCTTCAGCCATCTATGTCAGCAATTCCAAAGTTGAAAAGTAGGAACCAAACCTCAGTGCAAGTTCTTTAGCCTCTTAACTTCACTTTCCTCCTCTGTTAAATAAATGGGGATAGTAATTTCTATCTCATAGCATCTTTGGGAAAGATAAATGATATAATCCATATAAAGTCATGGCCGAGGGCCTAAAACATTAAAACAAGGATAGATATTATCACTCTTGGTGTTATTGTTTCTTTGCAGGTATTTGGAAGAATAAAAATTATTTTATATGGCATTAGTATAACTCAAGGAGAATGCAATGGTATTTTGCTTTTGGCAAGAGCTGCCTGCTGAGTTTTACCATGAATCATGTTATTCTAACAGTGTACCAGAGGTTGTTGCTAGGTACCTAGAACTTCAGAATCACCTGGAAAATGACAGGAACTGGTGTTGTCCTCCAGGGTCTAAGTGGTGTTGGTGTGGTAGGGGGTAGCCTGTTTAGGGACATGCCACCATAGTGGCATAAGCCGAGAAGCAAGAGTTTATAACATTTGGCCCAATGAGTCAGTGTGGAGAGATTTGTGGTGCCATCAAGCTGGCAATGACTTGTACTGGACTGTCTAGCTGTGACTTCCTCTCTGTCCTGTGTCTGTAAGGAAAGAGCCAGCATAACCTCCAGGGACTACTGCCCACACTGAGGGTTTGTAGTCTTTATGTGCCAACATGATTTATCATGCTGCAAAACTGAGGATCCTATAGCTGGGAAATTTCTTAAAGAATAAAGTTATCCTGGGTTTATCATTGAATTTCAGTTCTTTGAATAAGTAAGTTCATGTGTCCTTGCTTGGGATAGAAGCGTTTAGCTGATTAAAGTTTTTGACATTTGTTTTGCATTTTTTTCTAGGAGGGCATTAATGTCTTAGAGAAAGTGAACTGGACTTCTAAGGGACAGGCAAACTTATGGATGCAGGCTTGGCGCCTGTAGCTCAAGCGGCTAAGGAGCCAGCCACATACACCAGAACTGGTGGGTTCGAATCCAGCCTGGGCCTGCCAAACAACAATGACAACTACAACCAAAAAAAAAAAAATAGCCAGGGGTTGTGGTGGGCACCTGTATTCCCAGCTATTTGGGAGGCTGAGGCAAGAGAATTGCTTAAGCCCGGGAGTTGGAGGTTGCTGTGAGCTGTGACATAACGGCACTTGACCCAGGGTGACAGCTTGAGGCTCTGTCTTGAAAAAAAAAGAAAACAACAACAAAACGTTGTGCCTGTCACCTCAGTGAATCTCAGTTTTCTCATCTGTGAAATGGCGATGAGAAATGGAGCTCACAGGGCTGTTGTGAGGATTAAGTGCAAAATTCACATGAAGCATTTAGCCCCATGTCTAGTGCTTAGTAAATGTTCAACAAATGTTCTTAGCTATTTGCTGTGCGTAAGGACACCTCCACTGCGACTCAGAATATTCAGCAAGCTCTTGGGGTTCAGGACAAGGAAAAGATGAAGAATCTTTCTGAATCTACATACTTCATGCTTAGTAAAAAAAATCCTGTTTCTCTGGCTTGTGATTTTGAAACTGATAATGGAAACCTCTTTTACTTTTTCTGAAAGGGAGCAGGAAAGGGGCCTCCTGGGAGAGTTAGTGTAGGTATAACCACAACTTTCTCCTTCTGACATCATTTCAGCCTCCACAAGCCAAGCCCCTCAATAGTGAATGCAACTCCACTCTCATCCACCCACTGCCGGCCTTGCTGGGGTGGGTCCTCTTCCCCGGGCCCCTATGGGGCAGTACTCACTCGTGCAGCAGCAAGTCCTTGAAATGTATCATCTCCACTATCACCCGGGTGTTCTCCTGGGCCGCTGCGCACAGATCGTGTTTGAGGTAGCATTCCCGCTGCAGCTGGAACACCATCTCCTTGATGGCCGGGCACTTCCGGCTTATGCAGCCAAACCTGTGGCGCAGAGCATGGGCCTTACACTTCAGGGCATCTTTGATGAATGACTTGCCCTGAGAACAGAGAGTACGGAGAAGGAGAGAGGAGCAGAAAACAGGAGTCCTTGTTATATGCTTGGACATTTACCCTTCTTGGGCTTCCACTGGATCTTTCTGGCAACAGAATGCTGATGACCTCCCACCCCCTGGTGATGAGCGGTGCTGCATCAGGTCCCACGTCTGGAGTGACATGACACCTCGCACATTTAGCCACGAAAGATGTTCGGTCAGCAGACTCACATCACCCTCCTTCCTCCCTGGCTACTTTTTCAGTTTTCCCCAACTGGGGCTCCCAGGGCTGTCTGTCCTCATGGTAGCTTGGTGCTGGCTGTTGGGTGGCAGCTTTTCTGGAATGCAGGGGGAACTTGGCCAGATGCAAATCCATAACTCATCTGTGGTTTTCAGCAAATGTTCTTCCCAAGTGGAGAGTCCCTATTTATCCAAATCTCACACTTTTCCTTTTTCCTTCCATTCCACAAGTGACACCAAGGTTGGAAGGCTAACTGTGCCTCCCCTTCCTGCCTCAGTGTCTCCTACCAATCCAAATTCACACCCAAATTCACAATTGCAGAAAGACAATTCTATCCTGCAAGGAGTATTCTTCTCCTTTTCAAAAATGATTCTACTCCTTTAAACTGTGAGGATTATTGCCTCTAAAAGGCCCGCCTGGCACACTGCCTGGCAGCATCTGGAGTCTGAACTGCCCAACGAACGGCCCCTCCCCCACGCTCCCTGCGTTTCAGGGGCTAAGGCAGCCAGGCATACATCTGGCCTGCAGCTCTCTTTCCTGGCAACCCCGTTAGATTGTGCTTATCCTAGAAAGGAGACAGCTGTTGGGGGTGTGGAGACAAGCTGGGTGTTAGCTCCCTTATCAACCTCCTATGGCTCAGAGGCACTGTGGGATGCCTCCCCAGGGCTCCGGGCACCCTCCATTACTGTAGAAACAAGCTGTCGTTGGAGAGGTCACCCTCTGTTTTTATATAGGGCTGGAAGTCACTGAGTTGAGAAAGTAAATGGGTTCAGGTTGGAAAGGGAAAGACAGCCAGCACATGTATTTTGGTTCTCTCTTTGGAAGCAAGTGCAATGTCTACAGATCATGTCTGATCTCTGAGAAACCACGTGGGCCCACCACCTTCCCTGGAGCCCCTGGTCTTTTTGAGAGCCCAGTGCAATGGAGGGCAGGGTGTGCCAGTTTATTAAGTAGTTATGTGCTGAGAATTGATGTGAAAGGGATGTCTCTAACTTGAGAACATATTCCTGTTGGTTGAGGAGAAAAGGAAGATTACTTTATGTGAGGGCTGCAGCAATCTGTTCTTGGTATCCTTCCCTGACATCCTGTGGGATTGCCCTTAAATACACATCTTTCCTCCGGATTTCCTATTGCATTTCCTCATTCCAGCTAATCCAGAAGTGATGCTTTAGAAGGGAGCTTGAGGAGTTCAAAGTTCTACTTCTTTCCTTCCCTGCTTTCTGTTTCCCCTCCTGCCACCGCACATCCTCTGTGGGGCTGCAGGGCCCCATCGCATCCCCTTCTGGTTCCCAGGCATTGCCTTTGTCAGGCTCAATACAGGATGTCAGTGGATGGTTACTGGTGACGTTCATAAACCACACCTAAACTGTTGGCCACCTTCAAACGTTGTCATCGCTCTCCAATGAAACGGGAGAGGAAGTTTACGAGATACAACAACAGGGTGTTTCAACAGGGCACATAGAGGCCAGGGAGAAAATGAAGACGGTAAGCTGAATGCCACAAGTGATCTAAAAATGTATCTAGGTTGTCGGCAGTGGAGCCATAAGGTTGCTTGTTGTGTTCTTGCCCTGCTGGGAGCAGCAACTTGGTGTTGCCCTTGGGACCGTGGCACCACTGAAGTGGGTCAGGCCCTGACTATATTTATTATATGGAGCAAAAGAAAAGTGTAGAATTGCAGGGTTTTGCCTTTTCAGGTTGGGAAAGAATACAAATTTCTCTAAATAAGGCCCGGCATTATTCAGGTTGCATGCGTGTGCACGCGCACACATACACACAATTGATTGATTGCTACAAATTTTGTGTCTCACTTAGTCTTCCTTATTAAGTGAAATTAGCTTTAGAAATGTGTAGTTGGGGTCCCTGCCCTGCCCTGCCCTTCATTGTTCCTAATGCAATGGGCTTTGGGGGCTAGGTTCTGGGTGGCCACATGCAGTGTATCTTCTAACCAGGTGTTTATTATTTCTGATGACCTTGGTCTCCAGTCCATTCTGACTGTGGAGACACAGCTTAAGAGTGTAGATGCATTAGCCTACATGACAGCACCAGTGCTTTCTGAACACAAATGCAGGAGGGAGATGTGGGCACAGGGCTCTACACCTAGAACGTGTCTTGCCAGAACTAAAACATAGCAAAAGAACAGCTCAGGCAATCTGTTAACAAGGCTTTCCAATGACTGAACATTTCACTCATGCTACGCTCACCCCAAAACATTCTTCATGTTCTACTAGATGGTTTTTACCTGGGCATCAAATTTTCCAGCGTTGTGCAGAAAAGTCATGCAAATCCCATGTAAGCCCCGAATCTCACAAGAGTTGTTCTCGAAACATTCAAACACGCCACACCCCACATCGCCAGCGTTGACCAAACAGTGCTGGATCTCCGCTAAAAGGAAAATTACACACAAATAGATACAAAACTCTAACCCATGCTGAAGAATGCAGAGTGGTCATTTTAAGTAAAAGTTGGTAACAACTAAAAGAAAAAAAATTTTTAAAAAAGTTAGTAACGACTGTGTTAGGACCTAAAAAGGTCTGGGAAACAAAATTTCATTCTTTATACATGAAAAATATATTTGTAAAAGTTAGCCAAAAAAATTTACAAAAATCACAACCAGAAGTTAGGTCTGAGCATTCTTCCTTTCTTTTCATCCCTTCCATTTTATTAAAGTATTTGTGGGAATACTTCTAGTTTGAGAGCAGAAAATATTTCAGCTTTTTAAACCCGCAGACAAAAATAAGGTTTGAAGATGAAGACTGTACTTCATCAATGAAACACCCTTCTCTGCTTGGGTCTGTGGAAGCTGCTGCTATTAATTCACAGTCATTTCCTTCCTGACCCCCAAATGACAGCGTCCAAAAGGCAGTTTCAATTCATCTTTATGATTCAACACCTAAAAATCAAAACAAAATTCCTATTAAGGCAGCGCCTCCAAACCATCCGCATTAAATACCAGGGTAGGGAAGCTGCGGTTTGCGAGCAGGCTTGCAAGCGGGCTCCGGAGTCAAGTCAGATGGGGGCTTGCCTTCAGAAACGCGACCATCTGCAGTTAGAGGCTCCTTTTAATTAGGGATCCAGTGTGAGGTGTCACTTAATCCCCTAGAATTTCCGCGGCCCGGGAGCAGCCCTTCGTTGCAGAAAAGTGTCCCTAATTCATCTCTCTGAAAGGACAGACTGAGGGAGTTAACTGTCAGGCTGCCGCGTGCAAAGCCTCTTTTTCTCCCCTCCCCCCTCCCCAAGTCTCTGATTTAAAGCAACCACAAAATTACATCAGAAAAGTATATTTTGGAAGAAGGGCGGGGTCGGAGCAAATAATCCGCATTCAGATTAAATCTAGCGAGAGAATGAGGGGCGTGCATTGTCGAGGGTCACCAACTACCGAGAATCACGTTCAGTTCTCAGAGAAAGCGTCCCAGAGGGGGAAGGGTGGGCGAGGGTCTTAGGGTGTGGAGGACGCCAGCTCAGGGTGCTGGCCCGGGCACGTGGAGGTGAGAGGCTCCGGATGACCCCACGCGCGTCCCGGGCACGCCGCGAGACCACGATTCCCTCACTTGGGGCGTCCCTAATGGGCATTCGTGCATTCTTGCTCGTGCTGCGAGCGCACGCCGCCGCCGCGGCGTTCGCACGGTCCCCCAAAATACCGCGGGAGGGGCGCGGAGCCGAGGAGCCGTAGGCAGATTTTCTTTCTCTCCCCAGAGCTGGGAAAAGGGCCAGCCCCGTGCCCTGCACGCCTGGCTCTGCTCTGCAGCTTGCCTGTGAGCCAAGAGCCGGTCGAGCAGAGGCGGCGCACGGTTCGGGTCGTGTCACCATTTCTTCACTTGCCGACCTGGCCAGGAGCAAGGGATGGCTGCAGCCCCGCGGAGGTATGCTTTGCGCCGCCCCCACCCTCCCTTCCGAAAGCAATGCCCCTAGGGGGAAAGTTCGCAGTGCAATTTGTGTGACCCGCAAAGTTCTGGGATGTCGGGCATCTTTTGAGGACGGGGGAGGAGCGGTCCTGCGGAGGCCAGCCTGCTGGAAAGGGAAGTTCTCCCGGTGCAGGGCGCAGCCCAGCTCCGGGGACCCTCAGTGCCTACCGCCCGCTGGCGGGGATTAAGTGCGCTTTGCACCGGACCCAGGACTCGCAGGCTAGGGTTGGTGGTGGCAGCGTCAGGAGCTGCCTCATTTCCCCTCGACCCTAGGGAGGACAGCAACAAGTCCTGCCACAGCCATTTCATCACCCTGCTAGCACGTGCAGATTCCGGGCGCTCAGAGCACGGCGCGGACCTCGCTTTGCCTCGCGCTTCCCTTTGCAAGTCCCGCACCACCCCAAGAGTTTGTGTGGCCCGAGGTGGGCGTCTGGCTTAGGGCGAAATGCCCGGGGTGCGCTGAGTGGGTGAACGGTGTCCTCTCCCAGCAGGTCCTGGCTACGGGGGCGCACGCACTTACCTGTGTTCTGCAGGGACAGACGGCCTTTCTGCTGGGAACCCCTGTCTTGAGGACCCTCGGGAGGGTTGGTGGCGTCCGTCCCCCGCACCGGGTCGAAGGTGGCCAACACCAAAGCTAGGGTCACGAACTGGCCCAGCCGCTCGGCACACATGGTTCTTGGTATAAACCTCCCGCCGGGAGACCTGGATTCTTTGTGCTCCCCTCCTCCTCCTCTTCCTCCTCCGCTGCTTCCCCTCCTCCTCCCACTCTTCCTCCTTGCTCGCCTTTTCCCTCTTCCTCGCGGCCACGGCTCCAATAGAGGTTACCCAGCGCCCTCCCGTAGCTCTCCAGAGAGCATGTGACTAGGCCGTTAGCAGCGCCGCGAATGCCCGGCAATGGCAGGGATGGTGCCTCAAATATCCCTGGAAGCTCTGGTGTCACTTGAATGAAGGAGTCGAGCAGGTGTTGTCCCGGCGGCTGGACCAATCCGAGACCCCGGCCCGTTTGACAACACGGCCGGGAGGCGGGGCCTGCGCCCAACTACTACGAGAGAAAGCCGAGTGCCGCTGGGAGCGCCCGACAAAGTTGCCGACCTGGCGGCGGCCACGCGTTTGCGTGCGTGTGTGTGTGAGTGTGTATGAGCGAGGCCAGTGATGCGTGCGCGTGTGCGGGTGCTCCAGAGCAATGGCCGCACGGGCTACAAAACAGAAAAACGGATCCCAGCTCCGGTTACCACTAAAGAAGGGCAAGAGGGGCGGTCCGCGCTGGGACAGCGTCCTCCCAGGGTCCCTGGCTCGCATCACACAGCATCGAGCTGGGAAAGTTTCTTCTTTCCAGCATTTAGAATTTAGTGAGATTCCCAGCCCCGAGCCTTTGATAGATGGAGCAGCTTCCTAGGCACAGTGATGCTGTGGGGCAACTGATCACGTATGGGAATTCCTAGCGTTGTGACGTTTTGCATTAAAAAAAAAAAAGCACTGGTGAAGACAGGAGCCGAAGCACTACGTGCAGTATGTGGCCTGAGCAACTGTGCCATTTACCCACTTTGGTGGGCCATGCAACACTTGGGGTGTCGTTTCTTGTCCCTCCCCCAATCCAGACGGATTCCAGGCTGGGCTGCAGGGATCCAGGTGACAGTCAGACTTGCATCATTTCCAGGAGAATGAGAGGGAGGCCCAGACAGCCCTGAGTCAGCCTGCCGCCAGCATCGCGTGCCCCGGAGGCCAGAGCTTGAAAGGCAACTTTACAGTCTCCAAACACACTCTTGCAGCTTCCCAAAGCGCTACTTGCCGCCCAAGCTCCAGGTTCCCTTTACTTTCCAGTCACTGGATGGAAGTGGTGCAAGCAAAAACAAAAAGGCTAAATAAAAAAATAAATAAAGTAAATTCTCTCCATCTTTTCTCCCTTTTTGTTCGACCCCTCGTCAAGCACCGCCAGGGTTGGAATGCTTCCAGCTGCCTTTCCCCCAGCCTGGAGAAGCAAGGAGAAAGTTGGGCGCAGCTTAGAGCGCCTCTTCCCCTGCTGTGTGTGTACGTGTGCACGCTCACGTCTCCCCCGCGCCTGGCTGGGGACAGGAACTGCTCCTGGCCATGTCAACCTGACCGCGCAGCTTGAGGGTCTCGCAGGGCTGTGGAGGGTGGGGACGCAAGCTCTGCCACCCAGCGCCCCGAGGTATGCATTCGGTGTTGGCGCACCCTCGCCCCTTGCCCAAGTCCCCACCCTACTCCTGGAGAACAGGTGAGCCCGGGTACCAGCTCTCAAGCCCCCGCCCCCGCTCCGCTCCCCGCCCGCGCCCTCTGCGGCAATGCCCCTGGAAAGTTTCATCACCCACTGCAGTAGCTATAGCTGCTGGGGTCTCCGCAGCTGGGCGCACTGCCCGCAGGGTGAGGGCTGCCTTGTGACAAGATCGGGGGAGGCGGTACGGAGACGAGGGCAGGTCATCCTTTGGCCACCGCCCAGCTTCTACAGCTTCCTTTCCGTGGGTCCCCGGAGACTCTCAGGTGTGAGGAAGGCGGAGGCAGGGCGCCAGGGTGACCGCCACTGGCGGCTGCTGCCCGGCTTGTTGGGCTGTCCGGAGTCGGGAGGAAGGAGGGGTTGGGCGGAGTGGGCTTCCCCCGGGCTGGAAAGCTAGGGAGGTGCCGCCCACCACCTCTGCCCGACTTCAGAACCCCAGTAAACAGTCACTCTGAAAGTCTGAGTCTGTGGTGGTGGCGAGAAACTGACGGCACACGGCAGTGATTCCCACAGTTCTTCTTCCCCAAAGCTTCAGATTTTTTTGTGGAAGGAGTTGGGGGTACAAGTACCTTAAAACAGACCTTTCACATTGCCCACCCTGCTTCTGTTTGCATAGTTAACTTAGCTTTCTTTATTAGTTTATGAAAAAACACCTCCTGTAGATCCTTAAAAACAAAACAAACAACATAGCAGCTTTCTGGGCTCTCCTAACTAACTCTTAAAGGCCCTGAATTTCCTAGAGGTCAGTGGCTTTGGCCTCAGCGTTGCTTGTAAGTATAGCTGGGTAGGCTTTCTTTCCATGTGACCTCTTGTGTAGAACATGAGCAATATTGAGGAGCAAATAGACAGCTCCAGGGCGTGGGAGCAAGCCTACCTTAGCCAGATGCAGACTCTGAGGGTTCCTGGAATAGCACCAGGCAGATAGAGGGCTCTTGGCTCCTGCCACCCCACAGCTTTTGCCTGGGACTGCCTTTGCTACTGTGGAACCTTTAGGCTGCACTCAGAGAACTTTGGTAATTTAAAAGCTCGACATGAGGCTGTTTGCTCCTCATGACATTCCTAGTTCTCATCTGAGGCACCAGTTCCTTTAGAACTAAAAGAATGAGCAGTAGCTGGAATTTGAGGTGTTGCAAAAGTTCTTAAAAGTTAATTTCTAGGCCACTTAGCCAAGGCCAAAGCATCCAGATCAGAATGCACATCCCAGTTGGTTTCCCCAGGGCTGTGAAGATTCTCCTGCAGCATCACTAGACTCTTCAGTGGGACTACAGGCTATGCCACAGACCTGGAGTACAAGTGGGCATGGGGCTTAGATTGGTGACTTTGTTGTGATCCTCCCTCCCTCCTGCTGATTCCTTCAACTTTGTAACTTAGGCCTGTTTTAGCAGGTTGGTGAGCGGGAGGAAGCAATATAATAATTATGATCACTATTACAAAGCTAATATGAATTGAGAACAGGACTATACCACACACCAAGCTCATGGCTTGATGTCCCCCTAGACCCTGGAGGAGAATTGAGACTTAGGAGGTCTCTTGGACTGATCAACAGGTGCTCCCCTGAGGTTCAGCAGAGTCCAGCTACAGCAGGGGAGAGGCAGGTGTGGACTGTCTGGTGGTATCTTTTTGGAGCCTCATGTTTTCCTCTCTAAATTCACTTCATTCATTATGTGTGGTCAACACTTAGTGGCAGGTTAGAATACCACTTCCCCAAAGATGGGGGAGGATGCCCACAAATTCAGGCAAGGAGGACCAGCAGGGGTAGATGCACACAGGGGATATGTGGGGTTTGCATCCGGAATGGAGGTGGTCCAATTGGGCATGAAAGTGGGAGAGATTGCTAGGGTGTGTTGTCAAGGCTGGGCCCATGTGACAGATCTGTACTCATCTCATCCTCATAGTATTTAAGGCTCAGACTGTAGGATGCTCTTGGACTAGATTCTCTTTAGGAATTAGGAAAAGCTTAGGGTCTCAGTCTTGTCATTGTGGAAATAAAGGAGAAAGGTGGGAAGGAATTAGCTGGCATCTTCCTTGAGGTTGCAGTGCCCAGCAGGAAAGAGGTGTTCTTGCTAAGGTGTGGGCAGGTGCGGCCTTAGAAAAGGGGCACAATTCTTGAGTGCTGAGGCGCCGACGTGTACTTTGACACATGCTGTCTCATTCAGGCTTTCTGTAAGCTCCAGAGCCCAAGAGCGGAACATGGCTTACACGTGGGAGCTCCGCCCACGGCATGGCCGCCCCCTTGGAGCAGACTGCCTGGGCTCATGGCGCCACCTTATGGTTAGAGAGGGAACTGGCGGGGGGCGCTTCTAACATTGGGTCTCCTGCCTTCTCTCCAGTTTCCTTACCTTGTACTTAGCAAATGCTTTAATCCCCCCATCAAGTAAATCTCTTTCAAACTTTTAATTTTCTCTCTTCCTTCCTGATACTGCTGTATTTCTCTGTGATCCTGAAATCTACCCTGCCTTTGGCTCCTGTGCCTCTTGCCTATATGAAGGAAAATGAAAAAAAGATATCAAGGTGAAACCAGACCAGTGAAATAACCAACTGCTGCTGTTGACCCTCCCAAATTCTTGCAGGCAGAGGTCTCTCCCCCCAAAGCCTCCACCTTTTCTCTTATTTTCTTCTACTAAACCTTTTACATTGCCCATTTAAGTACAGTTCAGTATAAAGGAGACTATAGCTTTAATATTTGGGTTTGTTTGTTCGTACCACCACCCAAATTGCTGCATACTAACTTATATTGTAAAAGTGTGGTGCTTCAACATCATGAGCTGAGAAGGATTTTGTGGGGCTGGCCTGGAAATCTCACTATCATGTATAAAATTTTTTAATGGAAGAAAATATATTCTGAGTTCCTACAACAACCAATTCTCAAAGTGTTAGAATATAATACTTTTGTGATTTAGGCATTTCCTCTATATCATAGATCAATAGTCAAACCGTTCATGGATTGACTGGAAATACAAAAGATAAATAAGATTTTTAAAAACCCATGAGAATAGGAACACTGTATCCTTCATAATAACTCCATTTACTGGAAAGAGTATAAAGCGGTAAACGTTGGGTAGCTGATTGTGGTCTGAGTTTTGTTGGTGCCTTGTTCTAAAGTCTGAATAGTATTCCAGAAGCCCTGTTTTCTTGGGTCATGATTTTACCTTTCTCATTGTATTCTGAGACAAACTCCAGGAGAAAATATCCTCGGCAAGGGGTTGCTGGCTTTACAGAGAGTGCTGCTGGGGCCCAGAGGCAGGCATCATGGTAATGGAAGACTATTGAAATGTCCCTGGTTGGGTTTCAACTTTGTGCCAAGAACTGTTGGATCTGGTGGGTGAAGGAAGAGACTTTTTATGGGGCAGTTTTCTAGTGAACCAGATTTTGAAAGTTTCCAGGAAACGACCAAATCTATGAATATGATTTAATTTTCATTCTGCCATGAGGCCCTGTTAGTTTTAATTTTAGATTTTGAGGTTTTTCTTTTTTTTCCTTAAGCAGTTCTAGCTATTTGTAAGAATTGATATTTCATAGCTTTTGTCTGTTTTTATCAGTCTTCCAAAGATCGTTTGCATTTTCACAAAAATTAGAATGAAACTCATTCCGTCACAAAGTTATCATATAAGATCATTGGATTATCTATGATAATCAAAATATCTTAATGATATTAATTTTCTTATTTTTTGTTACCTTTTAAAAAAATTTCAGATTAATATGAAGGTACAAATGATTAGATGATTTGTATGTTTATGTTTGTTAGAGAAAGTTCCTATTGTACTTGTGTCCTGCACTGGGAGGTGTTCCATGTGCCCTTACATTGTGTCCATTAGGTGGGAGCACACCAATTTTCTTATATTTTAAACATCATTTTGTTATCCTTACATCATTTCACCATTAGTTGTCATTTATTGACAATTACGATAGAAAAACACATTAAACTCATAAGAAAATGGAAGAATGATGGAATCGCCTAGAAGGATGATGCAATAGTGAAACAATCCTCATTCGGTTTTTTTATTACCTTGCCTGAAGTATTACATCATCTCTCAAGAAAGCGTAAAGACAGAGGACACTGTCTTTGTAGTCTTACTGTTTTTATTGAGTACAGTTGTGACTATAGAGTTTTTCATTTTTCTGCACAAAATGGTAAAAGAAAAAAATTGACAGGAGAAAGCGTTTACAATTATTAGACACATTAGAAGATGACTGTAGAGAGACAGCAGCATCACAGACGTGAATGAAAATGGTGAAACAGGTGGTACAAGCAGAGTCTTACACAGAAGTTCCTCAGATTTCAGAATCCAAGAGTAAACAATGTATTTCTGAGGACAAAAAGAAAATAAAATATTCTTATCCAGCTAGTCATTCAATAGGAATGATTTCATCAACATGATATTTTGCAACATGAACCTGGACCATCCTATTTTGCTGAAAGAATGGGGTCCAATGCTCTTTCACTTTTTATGATGTTTGCTTTTCAAAACTTACTTGATACAGTGTGAAGGGAACAAATGATGAAGTCAGAACCCAAGTGACTCTGAAGGTGATGGAGAAAAATAAGTGATGTAGACATGAAAGAAAAAAGTCATTGCACCAAACATCCTCTTTGGGGCTTATACGTTTAAAAATGTTGTGGAGAAAAGATGACCATCTTTCTCTTGAAGAAAACTATGAACGGTCAACCTTTTCAAAAGCAGTATGTTTCATGGCTGGATATGGTGGCTCACGCTGGTAATCCTAGGACTCTGGGAGGCTGAGGTTGGAGGATCTGTTGAGCCTACGAGTTGGAGGTTGCAGTGAGTGATGATGACACCACTGTGCTCTAGGCTAGGTGACAGACAGAGTAAGACTCTGTTAAAAAAAAAAGAATACAAGTGTAAGAAGAACCAGAAGTAATGATAAGCTAGCACTTATTAGAGATTTACTTGCAACTTGGAGCTGGTAGTTGCACAGGACAGCTGGTGAGCTGACAGTCACATTCAGAGTGCGCTGCTCATTTTGGGTTTATGTACATTCAGAACCATGAAAGTGTGCAGTGAAAATCTCTTGTTATCAAATTCCCTAATAAAGTTTATTTCAAACCATCCTTCTATTCTTAACTTCTGCAGATGATTCTAAAAAATTAGAAGGATCCATTGGACCCTGATGGTGAAGGATAATGACAACTTTTTTTTTTCTACATTGAGGAGAAAATAAATTAAGTTTATGGAGGTGAAATATTAAAACAAAAATGAGTAAACTCCTTCAATAGGTGGTAGTTACTGAAAAGGTCTCCCTCCAGTCCCAGACCTCTCCCACATATGCCCTTGAGTAAGGGTTATTTTCAAGACAGGTGGTTTGAATGTGAGGCATGGTTGCATAGTTCTCTGTTTATTCTCCCCTTTGGTGTAACCCAGTGCTTCTCAAACTCCAGTGGTGGCAAGAAGTACTACACATAGCATGGATACCACATCTTAATGGGTGGTGTATGGGATTTTAAGTAATGAATTTTTTTTTTCTTACAGACAGGATCATCTTCTGTCACTCAGGCTAGAGCGCAGTGGCCCATCACAGCTCGCTGCAGCCTTGAACTCCTGGGCTCAAGCCATCCTTCCTCCCCATCCTGAGTAGCTGGAACTACAGGTGCATGACACCAAGCCCTGCTTAAAGCTGGGTGCCGAAGTGTGTTTGGGTGGTTGGGAAGAATGGTGTTGGTGGAGGAGAGGACTTGCGGTTGGGATGTTTGATTGGGCTTAGACCCCAGAGCCTGATGTGTCTGCCTATACCTGCCAGTTACAGAAATCCCAACACACAAGTCTTAAACGATGGAGGAATGTGTGTTGTTCCCCCATGCCAGGATGTCCTGAGGATGTAGGTACAGCAGATGTGTTGGAGAGGAAGACCCCCGAGGCAGGGATCCACTGAGAGGCCAGGCAGCAAATTGAAGATGGGAAGGAAGAGGGGATTTGGGGAAGGTTGAGGGGACAAACTGGCAAGATAATCACATGAAGGGGGAACCTCTCTCCACTTGCATCTTCCTCCTCAAATCTAGCACCTTCCCTCCCCTCCCCCTCTACTACCCCCATCTCAAAATCTCTTGCTTGTTCCAGCAAACCCCACCCCCGGAGTCTTCGTTGACATTCTCCTTTCCTTCATGCCTCTGTGTGAAACTCATCACCAATTCTTGCTTCCGACTCCATAATATGTGTTGACTCGATTTTCCTCTCTCCATTTCCATTCCTCAAGCCTTAGTTGTCTCTGTCTTGAACTGTCGCAGAGTTGACCAGCTGGCCTCCTGCTTCCACATTCGCCTACCAGCACTCCCTCCAATCCAGATTTTCTGTACTTGACATAGCTGGATTGGTGAAAACAAAAAATCAAACAAAAGGTCCCCAAACCAAATCATACCACTCACTCGCTGTAACTCCAATGGCCTCCTGAGGACAAAATCCATGCTCCTGTCCCCAGGGAGGGCCCTGAAAGATATGGCCCTGTTGGTTTCTCAAATTCATGGAAACAGTTCTCACTCACTCATTTCCTTCTGGGGCCTTTTTCTAAATGGCAAATAGGACAAGCTCCTTTCTGCCTGACGGCCTTCATGTGGCCTTTTCCTGAGAAATACGGGGCCTATTCTCAGCTATTACCTTGTTTATTTATTCAGTTATTTGTTGTCTGTCTTATTCCTTCTCCTACAAAGTGAATTATAATCTCCCTGATGGAGAAGACATTGCTGTGTCCAATGTCCAGTTCTTAGCACCCACTATTGTCCCTGGCACACAGTGCATTTGTGTGTGTGTGTATTGAATGTTAGAGGACAAAACATCTCCTAGCTTCAGTTGCATAACCGAGACTTACAGATAGGCAGGACTATTTAGGGAGGCAGATGTTGACTGTAGGGGGTGAGGGGCCACCAGGCAAGGCTGTCCAATGGACAATTCAATAGGCATCCTCCCCCCTCTTGTAGCATTTCCTGATCCCTACTGCTTTCCACCAAAATATCTATGGATTGAAAGTGCTTTTATATACATTGCCTGTTTAGATCTCTCTACTAAGATCATTTCCATTATACAGATGAAAACCTCTAGCTTGGAGATTCTTGTCTGAGGCTCATACAGACGGAAGGCTCCAAGTTCAGATTTGAACCTGAGTTTTCAAACCAAGATCTTTGTATTTGATCATAGTTCTGGAAGTCATAACCTATTTCTCCATCTTTACTGGTGAACACAACGATAAATGTTGAAAAACAGTCTCGTTCTGATGATGATCAACGTGAGCTTAGTGTGTGTGTGTATATCTATGTATCTATCTATCTATAATCTAAGCTATATATGTGTGTATATAAGCATTTATTTCTCCCTATGATCTTAAAACCTTGAGAAAGGCAAACCTGGGGACAGAGAAAAGCATAACTAGAAGGCCTCAGAGGAAACAAATGGAAAAGAACAAAGGTAAGATTATAATCAAAAAGAAAACCTAAGAATATGTTTAGATTCTTCTTGTTTTTGGCAGGGCTACCAACAAAAAGAAAGGGGGTAACAATATAAATTAAACATAAAACTAAGGTAAGATGGCCAATAATTGATGAAGAAAAAAAAAAACCAAAACAGAAGAGGAAACGGCTCCCTGGGGGAAAGGTAGACCGGGATCCTGTCCCAAGGCAGCCAGCCAGGGAGCTGCCTGGGCATACCGTCACCTTACGAGGGGCAGGGGAAGCCCAGCACTCAGTGTTTAGGGGAGATGAAAAGAAGGGGGTGGCTCAGTGCCCCTAGCTCAGTAGTTAGGGTGCCAGCTACACACACTGGAGCTGGCGGGTTCGCATCCAGCCTGGGCCTGCCAAGCAACAATGGCAACTACAACCAGAAAATAGCTGAGTGTTGTGGTGGGCGCCTGTAGTCCCAGCTCCTTGGGAGGCTGAGGCAAGAGAATCACTTAAGCCTAAGAGTTTGAGGTTGCTATGAGCTGTGACACCACAGCATTCTATGTGGGGCGACATAGTGAAACTCTTGTCTCAAAAAAAAAAAGAAGGAAGTGTTGGGCCTTTGGTGTCAGTTTGCTGATGGCAACATTAGGAGAATGTTTGGGGCAAGAAGAGACAATCTAATGGTGGGTATAGGTGGGGGACATCCCCAGTGGGGCTGGGGAGGGGAGGGCTTCGAGCTAGATGCCTTAGGGTTCAATTCCCAGTCTTGACACTGATAAGCTGTGTGAACTTGGCAAGGTTATTTAGGCTCTCTGAGCTTTGGTCTGCTCAACAAAGACACAGGAATAATATTATATACTTAGTAGGGTTGTTGTAGGATTAAATGCGACAATGTGTCAAACATCTTGCTCCCTGCTCGGCACCTGGCAGGCCCTGAATAGCTCACCAGATGCGGCCCATGGCTTAGACTTCCCAGTCTCTGTAACTGTATGTGGCTGCTGTCTCACAGGCCTCTGAGTCCAAGTCAGAATCATGACCTTCTGTTGCTTCGGCCACTGTTGTCAAGGCCTCTGAGGGCAAGGAGCAGAGATAGGTGCCCTCTCCTCCCACCCTGGTTGGGTGTCTCTCTCGGGACAGTGTGATTGGGGTGGCTTTCATTCCTGGGGAAGCTTTGTGGGTAGTAACTGGGTGCATTTTTATTTGCAGGTTACCGTGTGCAGTAACTTAACCACATTTGCTTTTTGAAAATGCCTTAATGGGCTGCTATAGTAGAAAGAGAAAAATCTTTCATTGGTATGTGTATGTCGTCCAAATGGTATTTTTAAAGATTTATTTTTGTGTGTTCATGATGTTCTTGAATAATGTTTCCATAAGTACGGTCAAAGATAAAACTTATGCAGTGCACAAAATCTGGTCATGCATATTTTAAAGTGTGACCGTCTTTTGACCAGCCTTGGGATCCATTTGCCAAGTTCTTTACTGACTTGTCTTTCCTTAGGAGGACTTGCTTGAGCTGGCTGGCTGGCAAAGAAACTTCTGCAGCGGTGGTGCCTCTGTGCTGGGTGCACCCCCTTCTCCCTTTACTTGAAGCAGCATGGCTCTCAAGCTGGACTGATAGAGGCTGGAGCCTCAGAGCTCAGCAGTTTATTCAGCAAATATCTGGTGAGTGCCTTGGATAAGCCAGGCACTGTGCTGGGCAATACGATGGATAAGGCAGCTGGTCTCACGAGGCAAATCACGTCACAGGCAAAGGAGCAGCTAGGGTAGTCAGAGAAACTTTCTCTAAACTGGGGTCATTTCCCCAGAAGCCTGAATGACACAAAAAAGCCAGCCTGGCAGAAGCAGTGCAAGTGCAAAGGCCCTGAGGTTGGAGCGAGCCTGGCTTGTTCAAAGAACAGAGAGCTGATGAGTGCTGAATGGTGTGAATGTTTGTCTCCTCCAAAACTCATGTTGAAATTCAATCCCCAGTGTGGCAATGTGGAGAGGTGGGGACTTTTAAGAGGTGATTGTGAATGGATTAATGGATTAAGAAATATCACAGGAGGGAAACTGGTGGCTTTGTAAGAAGAGGAAGAGAGACTTGAGATAACCTGTTAGCATGCTCAGGCCCCTTCCCAGGTGGTATCCTGCACTGCACTGGGATGTTGCAGAGTCTCCACCAGCAAGAAGGTGGTCACCAGGTGTGGTCCCATGGCCTTGACTTCTCAGGCTCTGTAGCTGTATGTAAGGAATACATTTCTTTTCTTTAAGAATTATCCAGTTTCAGCTATTCTGTTATAAATAAGAGAAAATGGACCCAGATAGTTGGCGTGGCTGGGGCCTGGTGAGTACTAGGAGAGTGGCAGGACATGAGTGGATTAGGGCCAAGGGCTGGGGGAGGGAGGGTGGATTTTCTTGTTAACTGTGATGGAGCTCTGGAGCCCTGTAGGAGTTACCTTGGAGAAGGAGGGTGTGGAGGGTGTGCAAGGCAGACAGAACCTGGTCACAGACTGAGCACAAGTGTGGCTTGGCGGCCTCATCTTGCTTGATCTCATGTCTCTGCTCCTCTCTGCGGCTCTACCTTCTCTGTGTCTCTGGGCCACCCTGCAGAGAATGTCCTCCCCTAATTCTGTGATTTTGCACATCTGCTTACAGAGACCAGCCCAGGGTGAGACAGGAGGAGACCCTGATTGGTGCAGACCTCTCCTGCCATACCTGAGGTCCAGGAGTGAACCGGTTGACTGGCACCCACCCTGGGACCCTGCAGGTGGGTGGGGAGGGAGATTCCCTACAGTAAACCCTCATAGTAAGCAGGATGCCAACAGGCCCCCACAGGTGTCAACACTCAAGAATTAGAGGCAACTGTGGCCGTTCTGTGTGCCTGTGTCTGCTGAGGTCTTCTCAGGTCTGGGAGTGCTAGGTAGGCTTTTCTATGATTGTGGGAGCCGTTTCCTTATAAGAAATCTCTCTCTCTCTCTCTCTCTCCCTCTGTCACCCCTCCTCTACCCCCCAACACATGCACACACATGCATGAAGGCACACACACACAGACCACACCCCTATACAGTTGTCCCTTGAACAACTTGGGGGTTCGGGGGCTGATCCCCTGTGCAGTTGAAAATCTGAGTATAATGTTGAACTTCTCCAAAACTTAGGCACTCACAACCAAGTTCAGTCCTGAAGCCTTATTAATAGCATAACTGGTCAACTAAAATGTAATTTGTATAATATATACTGTATTTGTATGGTACAGACTATATGATATGCTGCAATTTTACAATAAAGGAAGCTAGAGAAAGAAAACATTAAGTAAACCATAAGAAAGAGAAAACAACTTGACAATGCTGTCCTTTATGTGTCCCTACCATACATTTACATGGTCTGTTTGCAAGATGAGTTGTCCATTTTAAATGGCAGCAGCTGTGGCTGCGGACCGTAATCCATGGGACACAGCAAGCTATTCTACTTTTCCCTGTAATTTCCTGACTCTGCTTGTTGGGAGCACTTCCAGCATCGCTTGTGGCACTTCCTATGGTGTTACTCAAGGTTTACAGTATTGCAAAAAACAGGATGAAAAATACCCGTGAACCGCAAGAGACCACTCTGTACTGCGGCACACAGTTCCCTGGAGAGGTGGACTGCTCACGTGGGGGTGATTAGTGTCCCCCGGCATTTTAAGTGGATACTCGCAACACTTGAGCTCACCGCAATGGTAACAGGAGATGTCTAGGGAATTATAACAGCAGGACAGGATGTACCGCAGTTAATTTTATGCCGTTACGATTTAATACTTCATCTTTATGTCTGTTTACGCTTCTTTCCACTGTGAACGGTGCCACAGATGGTCTATAAGTGTTTGTGTGCCTGTAGGTTTTGATACATTTTAACTTTTTATAATAGATGTGTGGATGTGTGTCTATTTTCTGGTAACAAATGATAAAATAGACTAGTTATCTGCATACATTTCGTGTGTGCATTCATGACACACCTAACTTTTTCTTATTTTTTCTGCATTCCTAGGTTATGCAATTTATCTGTGAGTTTTTCCAAATTGTTGCAAATTGCTTCCCAATTTTCCAATATATTTTATGGGAAAAAATTCATGTTGTTCATGGGTAAACTGTATTACTGGTTCTGTTTCTCTAGAACACTCTAACTCACACACTTCCTCTGAGGCCTGTCTGAAACTTCACTTTTTGGAACCCTTCTCTGAGTGTCCACCCTCCAGGAACTGTGACTTCCAGCCCATTCCTATTGCGTGGGGTGCCTGGACCTTGGTCATGTAGCACCTGAGGTGTTACGTAGTGATTCCTGAACACAGGCACCTGTTTGTGCTTCTTGGGATCTTCCTCAGCCCCCAGGAGAACTGAGCACATGGTAGGTGGTCACCACTGCAGCTGGTGCGGCTGGGTGGTAAACTGGGTGTGTTGGTGACACTAAACTACTTAGAAACACTTTCTAGGCTTTTCAGGGAGAAAGTTAGGAGTATATGACCTAAGGCCAGACTTCAAAGGCTGCTCATTCAGAGAGTTGGCTTCTTCTTTTGGTGTTTGAGAACTAAGGCTCTAAATAGTCCTTGTTTCTTTCCCCTTGCTCCTCCTCTTCCTACCTGTCTGCCCAGCATGGTTTCCAGATATAAAATTAGACATCTCAGAGAAGATGAGGACTTTGCTATGGTTTGCCTGTGTGTGTGTGTCCCTGCAAAATTCATATGTTGGAACTTAACCCCCAAGGCAATCATATTAAGAGGTAGGGCTCTTGGGAGGTAATCAGGCCATGAGGACTGTGCCCTCATGGATGGAGCTGATGTTCTTATGAAAAAGGTTAAGGGAGCACTCTGGGAGGCCGAGGCAGGTGCATTGCCTGAGCTCATGAGTTCTCTGAGCAGGAGTCAGTCCCTATCTCTAAAAATAGCCGGGCCTTGATCAGTGCCTGTGCCTCAAAGGAGTAGAGCGCCAGCCTCATATGTTGGAGGTGGCAGGTTCAAACCCAACCCGGCCAAAAACTGCAAAAAAAAAAATAGCTGGGCCTTGTGGTAGGCGCCTGTAGTCCCAGCTACGTGGGAGGCTGAGGCAAGAGAATCACTGAAGCCCAAGAGTTTGAGGTTGCTGTGAGCTATGATGACATAGCATTCTACCCAGGGCAACAGAGTGAGATTCTGTCTCCAAAAAAAAAAAAGAAGGGACAGAGGGAGAGAGTTTTCCTCTTCTGCCCTCTGTCTCCATTTGAGGACACATCACTTGTCCGTTTTGTCCTTCTACCTTTTCCCTGTGAGGGTGCAACCACATGCCACCACCTTGGAAGCGGAGAGCAGCCCTCACCAGACACCCTGTCTACTGGTGCCTCCATTGTGGACTTCCCAGCCTCCAGAATTGTAAGAAGGACAGGTATAGCTCCTTCTGTTGTACCTCATTTTATTGTACTTTGAGAGAATGCTTTTTTTTTCTTGGCAAATTGAAGGTTTGTCGTGGCCCTGAGTGGAGCAGCCCTGGTGGCAGCACTCTCCCGACAGCATGTGATCGCTGGTGTCTGTGTGTGGTGTCTTGGTAACTAACAGTTCAGAATTCATCATGATTATTACATCTGTCATTGTGATTTGTGACCAGTGATCTTTTTTTTTGAGACAGAGCCTCAGTCTGTCTCCCTGGGTAGAGCACCATGGCATCACAGCTCACAGCAACTTCCAACTCCTGGGCTCAAGAGAGTCTTCTACTTCTGCCTCGCAAGTAGCTGGGACTACAGGTGCCCACCACAACGCCCGGCTATTTTTTTTTGGTTGCAGTCATCATTGTTGTTTGGCGGGCTGGGCTGGATTTGAACCCTCCACCTTAGGTGTATGTGGCTGGTGCTTTAGCCACTTGAGCCACAGGCACCAAGCCAACCAGTGATCTTTGATGTTACTATTGTCATTGTTTGGGGGCACCACAAACCACACCCATATAAGACAGTGAACTTGATCAATGCATTTTGTGTGTGTTCTGACTGCTGCACCGGCCAGACATTCCCCTGTCTCTCCCTTTCCTTACGCCTCCCCATTTCCTGAGAAACAATAATGTTAAAATTAGGCCAACCAAAACCCTACAATGGTCTGTAAGTGTTCAAGTGAAAGGGAGAGTCACACATCTCTCACTTGAAATCAAAATCCAGAAATGATTAATCCTAGCGTCATATCAAAACCCAAGACAGGCTGAAAGCAAGGCCTCGCGTACCAAACAATTGGCCAAGCTGTCAATGCAAAGCCAAAGTTCTTGAAGGAAATTAAAAATGCACTCCAGTGAACAGTGAATGACGAGAAAGTGAGACAGACTTCTTGCTGACAGTCAGAAAGTTTTAGTGATGTGGACGGAAGATCAAAACAGCCATATTTCCTTAAACCAAAGCCTAATTCAGAACAAAGGACGAACTCTCTTCGATTCTGTGAAGGCTGAGAGAGATGAAGAAGCTACAGAAGGGAAGTCTGAAGCCAGAAGAGGTTGGATCATGAGGTTTAAGGAAAAGCTTTCTTCGATACATAAAAGTGCAAGGTGAAGCAGCAGGTGGTGATATAGGGGCTGCAACTGGTTTATCCAGAAGGTTTAGCTAAGATCATTGATAAGGTGGCTGCACCAAACAACAGATCCTCAGTGTAGGTGGAAGAAGATGTCATCTAGAAAGACGTCAATGCCTGGCTTTGAAACTTCAAAGGACAGGCTAACTGTTTTGTTATGGGCTGGTGCAACTGGTGATTTTAAGTGGAAGCCAGTGTTCACTTACCACTCTGAAAATTCAAAGGTCCTTAAAATTATGCTAAATCTACTCTGCCTGTGCCCTAGAAATGGAAGAACAAAGCCTAGACGACAGCCTATCTGTTTATAGTGTGATTGAATAAATATTTTAATCCCACTGTTGAGGCCTACTGCTCAGAAAGAAAAAGATTCTTTTCAAAATATTACTGCTCACTGATGGTGCACCTCATTCCCCAAGAGCTCTGATGGAGATGTACAAAGAGATTAGTGTTTTCGTGCCTGCTAACACAACATTCATTCTGCAGCTCGTGGATCAAGGAGTAATTTTGGCTTTCCAGTCTTATTTGGGAAGTACATTTTGTTAGGCTATATCTGTTTTAGACAGTGATTTCTCTGATGGATCTGGGCAAAGTAAATTGAAAACCTCCTAGAAAGGATTCACCGTTCTTGTTGCCATTAAGAACATGCGAGACTCATAGGAGGAAGTCAAAATACCAACACTAACAGGAGTTTAAAAGTTGATTCCAACCCTCATGGATGGCTTTGAAGGGTTCAAGACCAAAGTACTGCAGATGTAGGAGAAATAGCAGGAGTGCTAGAATTTAGAATGCAGCTCGAATTGCTACGATCTCGTGATAAAACTTGAACAGATGAGTCATTGCTCCTTGTGGACGAGCAAGGAAAATGGTTTCTTTACATGGAAGCTACTCATGGTGAAGGCGCTGGGAACACTGTTGAAATGAACACAGCGGATTTGTCATATTACGTGGAAACATAGTTGATAAAGCAGCAGCAAAGTTTGAGAAGATTGACCACGTCTGTAAGAAGTTTTACGGTGAGTAGAAGGCCTGTCAAACAACATCATGTGCCATAGAAAAGTCTTTAGTGAAAGAGTCAATCCATGCATCAAACTTCATTGTTGTCTTTTTTTAAGACAATGTCATGGCCAACCCAACTCTTGGAAACTACCACCCCAATCAGTCAGCAGCCATCAACATCAAAGCAAGGCCTTGCAGCAGTAAAAAGATTACAAATCACTTAGTATTTTTTTTGGCAAGAATGTATTTTTAAATTAAGGTATGTACTTTTTAAAAAACTTAATGCTGGCTTGGCGCCTGTGGCTCAAGTGGCCAAGGTGCCAGCCACATACACCTGAGCTGGCAGGTTTGAATCCAGCCTGGGCCCCCCAAACAACAATGATGGCTGCAACCAAAAAAAAAAAAAAAAAATAGCCGGGCGGTGTGGTGGGTGCTTGTAGTCCCAGCTACTTGGGAGGCTGAGGCAAGAGAATCGCTTATGCTCAGGAGTTGGAGGTTGCTGTGAGTTGTGATGCCACAGCACTCTACCCAGGGTGACAGCTTGAGGGTCTGTCTCAAAAACAAAAAACAACAAAAACAAACTTAATGCTATTGTACACTTAATAGACGGCAGTGTAGTGTAAACATAACTTATGTATGGAGTGGGAAACCAAAATGTGGTGTGACTCGCTCTATTGTGATAGTTACCTTGTTGCTGCGGTCTGAGACCAAACCTGCAATACCTCCAGGGTTTGCCTCTACATTTTTGTTCTTTCTAAACTTCCCACTCTAAGATATTTTGTTATAGCTGCAGGAAGAGACTGAGACAGACATCATGCTCCAGGGTGTTCAGATGTTCATTTGGATGGTAGCTATGACTTGATTGTTGACATGCTTAGAACGTATCATGCCTGGCTTTGCCTTCTAAGTGGCCATCCCTTGGGTACTTCCATGTAGTTCCAAGTGGAAAACCACAGACATGCCTGTATAAATCCAAATGTCTCAGTAGACTGTGCAGGACAGTGACACCCTGAGGACCAACAGGCCACTTGCCCAGCACCCTTCTGTGCTCCTGCCTATGTTTTACCACATGGCCCTGTGACCACAGTGAAAATTCACTGAAGAAGTTTCTGCCTCGAGCTAGGGAACTTTTCAGTTTTAACAAAAGCCAAGGCCTTCCTGGAATTTGCTTTTAAAGCCCCAGTCCATAACCCTGTTTTACCTCTGTTGGGATGTTTTGGAATCGACGACTGTCATGCTTTCTCTTTTAACCCAAACCACTACCCTTGTTGGTGGGCGAGAGCAGGGAACAGAATTAATGAACACAAGGAGGGCATTGCAAATGACTTTTGAAATGGCAAAAATTCCTTTTATTTTGTCGTTTTTATGGAAAGGTCAAATAATTGAAAAAAACATCTTCGAGGAGGAGTTATACTTGGGGTTGACAAAAAAGCACACTTTGTTGATAAAATATGAACTGTTTGAAAGATTTATAAGAGTCTAAAATCCTGCATAGCCCTTCAGAATTTGAAGCAGCAGGAAACCACTGTGATATTTTTAAAATAAGTATTTATAAAAGTAATTGGGTACTCTTGATGTGGAATAAGGAGGGGAAAAAAAACTGCTAAGGAAGCTATATTGGACTTGACATAAAAGTGAGGTATGTAATTTGGGAGCAAAACGGAGGGCGAGGAGCGTGTACACACAGTACCTGTGGGCCTTTTTGGTTCTGAAGTGCTGGAGGCAGGAACAGAAAGCCACAGGCGGCTGGCACAGGTCAGCCACCTCCCCCAGCGCTGGGAGGGAGGGCAGCTCCTCAGGGCCTATGGCAGTGCCCAGGTACTGTGGCTACTTTCTGAAACCCTTATTTAAAACTCCAAGGCCCTCTTCAACTGATTACATGCAAACAGGACAGAGAACACATGTTTCTGAGAACATTTCAGTTAAAATTAAAAATGTGTCAGGGACCGTGCCAATAATTTACTTGCGAATATCCGAACCAGATGCTGCTCACCCGTAATTCTGAGTAATTTGCCAAAATTATGTATTTACTTTAATCTCAGAGATGAAGTTGAAATATGCACAGTTTGTTTTATTTGTGATGCAGGAAAAAAAAAAAAGGAAATCTTGATGTGACTTCAGCTGCCATGGATGGAGAGTGAGAAGTGGGCAGGGTGTCTATTAATGACTACTCGATCGAATGTGTCAACCAAAAGGCCATCAGGACAAATCCTCAAAAAGCAAAACGCCCGAGAAGGTTAAGCAAGCGTTGCTGAGTAGGATGTCAATGCATGACTCGACACCCTGCACCCGGGCCGTGTTTTCACTGGTGACAAGAGTTCTAATTCCTAAGCAGCTCATCATCTTGTTTGTGGGATGCTGGACATCAGGATAGAAATGGGACAAGTTTCAGTCAGCTGTTTGGGTTTCTGTTCTTTACGAAGCCAAATAATTGTAAAGCGGGGCTATCTTGACAGGAGACAACATTTTCATGTTCTTATTTAGATGTTTAGCATTGAAGTAGATAGAGGCAATCAAGGGAGGTGCATAGGGTAGGCTCTGAAGTCACACCTTGTGGGCTCAAATCCTGGCTTTGCCATGTACTAGTTACATGATGCCGAGATGGTTATTTAAGTTCTCTGTGCTTAGTTTTCTCATCTGTCAAATGGGTTTGTGAACAGTATCTTCCTTGTATGGTTTCCCTACAGACTACAGCCTCACTTCATTAGCCCGGCATTTAAGGCATTTAAAACTTCAGGTTTTAGTGCCTGGGCCTCAAGAAAAAAGTGATTGGGGTCTCTGAATATTAACTGCCTGAGGGATAAGGGGTCCAAGAATCGTGCCATTTTACAGATGAGAAATGGTGACGATGCTGCCTCATTTATGATGGGATCAGACTTGTTCTGCATAATTTCAGGAACACCAAGAGCCAGGCAGTGTTCCCTGCCTCCAGATACCTGCTTGCATGGGAAATGATGCACCACTGAGTTGGGCTGTAGGACTTCTGGATTCTAGTCCTGCCTCTGCCCCTGGTTTGCGATGGGACCTGACTTTCTTGGCCCTTTGTCCCTCGTCTGTGAAATAAGGATGGGCTGCATTGGTTTTTGCAGGTGTGGATGAAAGGGTGCTTGCCGCCCCCCTCAGAAGGACGGAGAGAGATGGCCAGAGGAAGAATGAACAGAACCTTTATTCACCCCTTTGGTTTGTGAGCTAACTGGCTGTGTCACCTGCCCACATTTAGAAAATGTGCAGCCCGGGGCCTGGTCCAAAGAAGACATCAGTGAAGTACGTGTGGGGTGAAGGGATGACTTTCATCTTCAGTGACACTTTCAATAGTAATTCGCTTGTACAGCACGGCCTTTTTCCCTGGGCTGTATGCTCAGCTCCCGTGTACCTGCCGCCTTCAGCCTGGCACGCCTTGCAGGAGCTTTCCATAGTCTGCTCTTGTTCTGCTCTTCACCTTCCTAGGGGAAAGGACACCTTTCTTCTGGGTGCTTAAAAAAAAAAATAACCTAAATACTCAGTAGGCTCCATTCTGCAATTTGATCTCCATTTCTTATACTTGACCCCGTTGCTTTGGAAATGATCCCAGGGTTTTCTGGCTTTAAAGACTGTATGAAGATCTCCCTGGAGGAGACAGGACTTCTGTATAGCTCCCTCTATCCCCATTTGTGGAGAGGCCGCTCTTTAGGGCTCTTCCCCTTTTGATTTATTTTCTAGGTGATTTCACTGTCACACTGAGGTGGAGCTCCTGAAACCTTCCCCCAGGGAAAGCTTTGCTTGTTGCCTTGAGTGGAGAAAAGGCTGAATTTACAGTCCTTGAAATGCGCTTGGAACTTGTTGAGGATATTAGGATTAGACTAGGAAGATCCTTGTTGGCTAAAATCTTTATTTTTATTTTATTATCATTTTTAAATTTCAGATTAAGATGAGGGTGCAAGCAATTAGGTTACAGTGTTTGCATCTGTTGGGTGAGGTCCCTGTTGTAGTTGTGTCCTGCACCCAGGAGGTGTGCCATATACCCTGACATCGTGCCCATTAGGTGCGCTCACACAGATCCCCTTCTCTCCTACCCTCTCCCCTCTCTCCCCAACTCATTAAATGAGTTTTTCTCTTGTGGGTATGTATTTGTTTGTCTACTGGGTATATATTAGTATTAGTACATTGGATTCTTGCTTTTCCATTCTTGTGATACTTTACTAAAGAAGATGTTCTCTAACTCTATCTGAGTTAATATAAAAGATGTAAAGTCTCCATCTTTTTTGTGGCTGAATAGTATGCCATGGTGTACATGTATCACAGTTTGTTAATCCATTCATGGGTTGATGGGCACTTGGGTTGTTTCTACATCTTGGTGATTGTAAATTAAGCTGTAATGGACAATCTAGTGCAAATGTCCTTATGGTAAAATGATTTTTTTTTCTTCTAGGTAGATGCCCAGTAATGGGATTGCAGGATAGAATGGGGAGTCTACTTTTAGTTATTTGAGGGTTCTCCATACTTCTTTCCAAAGATGCTGTATTAGTCTGCAATCCCACCAGCAGTGTCAGAGGCTAAGAGGTTTCTATCAGGTTTTGCTTTTCTGCTGTTTGCCTGGATTCAAGAAAACCTCAAAAAGGGGGATGTCCTCCTGAGGGGTCATGATCAGTACCCCTGAGGGGCCACTCGAGCACATGGCCATTATTGTAACAGGGAGAGGCCAGGTCAAGAATGGGTGGGCTGAATGTGATGCCTGATCAGAAGGAGGAGTTGGAGCTGTGGCCTCCCTCTCGGCACCCAGGGGAGTAGGCCACATGGAGCTGCTTTCCTGCTGGCTGCCCCAGAGTCTGTGTGGACAGGCATCACCCCCTGGTCATCTAGGGAGGAGGCAGATTTCTTCTTTTTTTCAATCTCTGAGAAACCTGTGAAAGGTGAGTTGTCAGACCAGGAAAGATGGCTGCGGACTTCCCCTCTGACATATGCGTTCAGCTGGCCCTGACCACAGCTCTGCTCACTGTCAGGCGGTCAACAGCTCAGACTGAGCTGCTATGTCCATAGGGCCCTGTAAGACAGAGGAGGAGACATCTGCTGTCACTTCCAGTGTGGGGTTGAGGGCTGGGTTCCGGGAGGCTGTTTATTTCTGTTAAGGAATTTTGCCGGCAATTAGGGCAGGTTGCCTCAGGAAAATCACAAGCACATTGGTGATGGTCTGGGCAGTCAGGCGTCTCATGGGTGTGGCCAGTGATTGTGCTTGCCCATGCAGGCATGTGCACTTACACACACACACAGGCGCCCACCCCCCCTGCATGCACATACTCACGTGCACATATGTGTGCCTACATAAAAGTGTGTACACACAAGTACACATGTACACACATACATGTGGACACACATGCACACAGGGACACACTCACCACATCTCTCCTTTATTAAGCAGGGAAATGCAAACATCAAACAACACCCTAATGATAGAAACAATAAGCCTACAGGAAAATCATAAAATAAATGCCAGCGTAAGATCTTATGCTTCTCTCTGCTCCTTCACTGCTGCTAGCCCCTCATATTTCCCCATCTTTTTTAGTCATTCTGCTTCAAGAAGAAAGGATCATACTTCCTCTTACTTTTCCCTTGCATTGAAATCTGCACGAAAGCTCCCCATCTGCTTTCTGGGGGCCTTGCGCCTTAATGGCTGAGCTCTGGGCATCTGGAATCAGGCTGTCTGGGTTCGTAGGTCAGCACTGACACTTATTAGCAGCATGGGGCAAGTCACTAAGCTCTTTGTGCTTCAGCTTCCTTCTCTGTAAAGTGGGGATGATAACAGCATGGCCCATGGCCTTTTCTAGGGTGCTGGATTGAATAAATGCTGAGCTCTGTGCTTGGCACATGGTTTGGGGTAAATACAGGTGATTATTAGTGTCTCTCTGGCCTCAGCCATTCTCTGGGGAGGCTCTTTTGGCTGTCTCAGGCTTTCAGCCTTGGTGCTCATCCCCTCCACTCTTTATGCTTGGGGAAGAAACCATCTTTCTCTTCCAAATGAGCTGGGGAGGAAGGAGTCAGCAAGATTAGACACAGCCCTATCGTTCTTTCCTTCCATCCACAGACTCCTGTCTACCTGACTGTCGGCTTTGGTTTTTACCCTTTTAAGCTATAGTTGGGATTATTCTTAATTTGCAGTACATGGTTCCTTAGCAACCCTCGCTAATATAGGATTAGGTACAAAAATACTTTTGGTTAGAATTTCAAGCATCTTAATTCATTATAGACCATTGCTTTAAAAAATTACCTTCATTTCCCCCTTCTTTATTTCTGAAGTAATGCAAATTCATTGTAAAATATTTAGAACCCCCAGATAATTAGAAAGAATAAAAGCCAGCCTTCCATTAGCATCTTGGTATAAGTTCTCCCAGTTTTAAGAATGTGATACTCACACATATTCTGCACCTCCCTTTTGCAAACAGTTTCCCCTCATTTCCATCAGTCCATGATGCTTTAAATTGATTTTTAAAAGAACATAATGTTTATAATCAGATAAAATGTGGCTTCTCCAGGAAGAACTGGATACCTGGCTCCAGGTGTGTGCTGCTTCAGTGGAGATGGCATGTAGGTGTGAGGGTCATGAGCTGCCTCCACTGGCATGGGTATAGGGAGTGCCCCAGGGGCCCCTGCCTGGGCTGGAGGGAATTGGGGTGGGAGGGTGTAGTCAGATCGTGGTAGGAAAAGCATCTCTCCATGCCAACTTTTCTCTTGCAACTGGTGATGGCTTTAAGCCCAGATGCAGCAGGGATGGATGGACAGCCTGCTGTCACTGGACTGTCTGACACCAGGGCAGTTACAGAGAAATTTGAACCCACTGGGACATGGGCATGGGGCAGGGGGCTGTAGGGATCCCCTCCCAGGGAGAGAGGCAGAGGTTGGGCACAGATACTGGAGCTAAACTCTTGGATTCAAATTCCACGGCTGCTGTTTGTTAGCTTTGTGATAATAGAAACTGTGTACCTCAGTTTCCTTATTACAAAATGAGGATTATAAGTATATCTACCTAATAATATAGTTGTATAGATTGAACTAATATGCATGGACAAAATACTTAGAACAGTGCCTCGTCTGTAATGAGTACAGCATGAGCTTTAATTTAATCATAGTTATGACTATTTTAGGTCAGTGATTCTAGTTTTTCCTTTTTCTTGAGACAAGTTCTCACTCTGTTGCCCAAGGTAGAGTGCCATGGCATCAGCCTAGCTCACAGCAACCTCAAACTCCTGGGTTCAAGCAAATCTCATGCCTCAGCCTCCCGAGTAGCTGGGATGACAGGCACCTGCCACTGTGACTGGCTGATTTTTCTATTTTTAGTAGAGATGGGGTCTTGCTCTTGCTTAGGTTGGTCTTGAACTCCTGACCTCAAGCTCAAGCAATTCTCTCACCTCTGCCTCCCCGAGTGCTAAGATTACAGGTGTGAGCCACTGAGCCCGACTAGGTCAGCCATTCTTAACTTGGTTAAACCATAGAGTCACTTAGGGAAGGTTAACATATTACCAGTAACTAGCCCCACTCAAAACTATGGGGTTAGAGACTCTGCCCTCACTGGCTCCAGGCAGGAAGGCTTTTTTAAAGCTCCCGAGGTGGCTCTAAAGTGCAGGCAAAATGGAGAACTGTTTGTCCACACAGGAGCCCATCTTCCCAGCCTGCCTTTGATTGGCAGCAGAATTTCACTGGTAGGGAGCAGAAGTGGCAGCTACCTGAGAATTACCTACAGAGAAATGAGGATTGACCCTGCTGGCTTAAAGCTACGCTGAGAAGTGATTCCTGATTTGGTCTGGGCACTGGGGTCACCTGTGGAGCTTGGAAAAATGATGGATGCTTAGGTTTGATTCCTGGAAATTTTATTCAGTGGTTCTGTGATGGGGCCCAGGGATCTAAATTTCTGAAAAGCTTCTAGGATACTGGGAGGCTGAGGTGCGTGGATTACCTGAGCTCATGAGTTCAAGACTAGCCTGAACCAGAGTGAGACCTTGTCTCTAAAAATAGCTGGGCATTGTGGTGGGAGCCTGTAGTCCCAGTTACTTGGGAGGCTGAGGCAAGAGAATTGCTTGAGCCCAAGAGTTTGAGGTTGCTATGAGCTATGATGCCATGGCACTCTACTGAGGGCAAAAAAGTAAGACTCTCTCAAAAAAAAAAAGCTCCTAGGATAGCAGGTGGAACAGCCATTGCCAGTTACAAGTCCCTCCACCTCTCTGAGCCCCCGTTTCCTCCTCTGTGCAGTAGGGAAAGGGTAGACCTTGCTGTTGTGAGGATCAGAAGTTGCCTGTGAGGGCTCAGCTCTGTTCAGACCTGTTTGGACCCCGCAGCTGACAGAGTAGATATGGGAACAGCTAAACCAGCCTTGCACCTGTGTTCTCAGACTGGCAGCACCACACTGGAGGGGACTGGGATTCATACCCAGGTGTGCCTTGCCTCTACTTGGCTGATACCTGACCACAACATCCTTCTGCCCCAGCAGGAGTAAGAGCCTCTTTGTGAGTTCCCAGGGCTCCTACTGTCCTGTGTGGAGAACATTTCTCATTGTATTAACTACCACAGACATAGTGGCTTAAAACAACACACACTGATTATCTTACACCTCTACAGGTTAGCGTCCAGCACGGTTTCACTGGGCTAAAATCGAGGCTGCATGTTTTTTGGAGGCCCTAAAGAAGAATGTATTTCCTGGCCTTTTCCAGCTTCTCAAGGCCATCTGTGTCCCTTGGTTTGTGGCTGCCTTTCTTCATCTTCAAAGCCAGCCTGGGCGTGCTGAGTCTTTCTCAAATCTGGTCTCCTTTTCTGCCTCCCTCTTCTACTTCTGAGGCTCCTGTGATTCCATTTGGCCCACCTGCAAAACCCAGGAGACCCTTCCCATTTTAAGCCCTACTGATTGGCCACCTTAATTCCATCGATGACCTTGAGTCCTCTTTGCCACATAAGGTAACATACTCACAGGTTCCAAGCTTAGGATGTGGGAGTCCTTACAAGCCATTATTTGCCCATCTCATCTGTTGTCTTGAACAATTCTTTCAGTCGTTTTTACTGTTACAAATTATAGGTGAAGTTTCTATGGTCTAACTCCTTATCAGGTGTAAACTCCTGAAAGGCCAACATTGTGTCTCGACCTGAATTGCCCATGACTTGATCTTCAGGCACCGCTACTGATATATGGGAGTTCTTCCAGGTGTGGGCGAGCATTCCAGGGCCGTGTGGGGAAAGGTAGTTGCAAAGGGATCTATTTACATGTCTTTTTGATAACCCACATCTGCTTGGGAACCTGCCTGGTTTGGAGGCTGACTTACTTTCTCCTCCGACTCTTTCCAGAATGTTTTTTCTTACATTAACAAGGAAAGACCCAGTCCTCCCTTTTCTGAAGGGCCAAATAGTGATGTTCGAAATAGTTGTGCCTGTGATACCTTCATGTCCCCCTCAACCTGATCAAGACATATATTGTCAATAACTTGTGTGTGTATATTTGATACTCATGTATTAAAACTTAAATATATTTATATTGCCTTGATCTTCTATGTATGAATAATAATTGCAGGGACAGCTCAACTCAAAGGAAAATCTTTAACACTCAGAGCCTCATGGTTGCAGGAAGTAAATAGGAAATTAGAATTTCAATTTTCCTACATTTTTTTCTTGCATAGAATTATGATAATAAGGTGATTATAAAAGAATATCTAGCATAAAAATTGTATTAGAGCAAATTTGATTTCAAGGAGGGAAAAAGAAAAAATATAAAATTTTGTGACTCATAAAGAAAAGCTTGTTTCTGTATTTTAAAAAAATAGCTGATGATGGGTATCGAATTGCTGTGGTATTTAGATTCCGTGGGAAACATTTAAAAGAGTGATGTCACAATTTCATTTATAAAATGTCAATATTTATTACACAATACAATGAAAATTGCATCCTTTCTACTATTTAAATTTATGACAAATATTTTCGATGTCAACCAAAAATGTGTAAGGGCCTATATAGTTTGTCAAAATTCTAATGGGGTTAATAATGTGAGTTTCAATGTTTGTAGGCTACCTGCCCTGCGTTACTGTGTGCATAGTTGGTGCTTAAAATGTTTGGTTTTGATGAGAGAAGTGTGTACAGCATTAGAAAGGATAAAATTAGAATGACCACATCAAAGCTTCAAGTTAGAAAGTCAGTACAGGCTCGGCGCCTGTGGCTCAAGCGGCTAAGGTGCCATCCACATACACCGAAGGTGGCAGGTTCGAATCCAGCCCGGGCCTGCCAAACAACAATGACAGCTGCAACCAAAAAATAGCCAGGTGTTGTGGCGGGCACCTGTGGTCCCAGCTACTTGGGAGGCTGAGGCAGGAGACTCCCTTGAGCCCAGGAGTTGGAGGTTGCTGTGGGCTGTGATGCCAGGGCACTCTATCCAGGGGGATAGCCTGAGGCTCTGTCTCAAAAAAAAAAAAAAGAAAGTTTCAGTACAAGAGGTTGTCTGCTGGGAGCCTTAGATGTGCTCTTCCTGATGGCTCCCGAATATCTTTGGGGACTCTGGGTTGCGAGAAATCTTGAACTTCTGTTCTCAGCCTATAAAGTTGGCAATAGGGGCAAACGTGTGACCTTGTGGGATTAGCAAAGTCCCTGAAGACTAGAACTCTGAAAGGGAGTAGAGATTTTGGTTGGCCCTTATCTAATCCATGAGCCAGCCAGCTGTGCAGGGCCCTCGCCAAGGAGCCCGGCTGGTGGTGCAGTAGACAGGAGTGGAGAGTTGAATTAGGCCAGTCCCTTCCTCCAGGACGCTGCAGGCCAGGGTGAAGCTCTCGGCCTCTGGGCTGGCCCTGGCTTCTCGTGGAGACACCTCTTTTCATGGCTTCCCTCTCTCTTTTAGCATTGTGCCAGCCTGAGGGAATGTGCTGTGGGAAAAGGGGATTTTGCTGTCCCAGCCAGTCTGGCCAGTCTAGTCACTCCTCCCCTAGGCTCCCCTGCGCACACCCCCACAACTCTCTGCCCTCCCTCACCTATGCTCCTGCCCCCCTTGGGCTGTTGATTCCGCATTAGCAGGAGCCAGTCCAGTTTTAGGAGTCATGAGTGGATGGAAAAATGTCACCAGTCACTCACGGCAGTTGCCACCAATGCTTAATTAAGACCAGACAGTTTTGGCTCAGTTACTCTGTAGATGGTGTAGGAAGAATGCTGGATCGTAGAGCAAGGATTGAGGGTTTCAGGCAAGCCTTGCCGTCATTTTGCCTCACCTTGGTGCAAAGTGATCTGCTTTGGGGGGGCGGGGGGAGAATGCAAAAGTGGACAAAATATAGTTGCTGCCCTTATGGAGGTTATCATTAATTTTGTGTGTGGGGGGTACAATTCAATCCAAGCACAGATAGGTGCTGGGTCACATGCTGCCCTGGATTGTATTTGGGTTGTGTGTGAAGAGAAATAGGTAACATTTAAAATCACGTTTCTACTGCTGCCCCATTCCCTCTCCTCAGAAAGCATAATGGGGGGGGCGGGGGAGAAAGAGGTAGGAGGGAAAGAAGGAGAGAGAAGGAGAACAGAGAGGGAAAGAGATGGAAAGAGAGCAGAAGAAAGAGAGGAAGAGAAAGGAGAGAGGGGAAAAGAAGAGGGGAAAAGAGAGGGAGAGAGAAGGAGACGGGGTGACAGGGAGGCTCCATCCACGCTTCTCAGGCTCTGCCTCTCTCTCCGCTGAGAGAACCTCCGGGCTCTTGGGCCCTGTGTGCTGATGGGGGTAATCCCTGATAAGAGTGGGTGGTGGTGAGTACTCGAGAGGTGAAGAACCATGGGAGAGAAAAACAGAACAGATCCAGGAAGTGGGTGTGAGGGATGAAGGAGTCAAGCACCTTATTCTGGATTTGGGGAGTAGTTTTGGGGGAGAGCTAGTCCAGGCCAAGGCATGAGGGGAGAGGCTGCTGAGACCCCATGGGTTGGAAGGGAAGGCAAGTGTGACAGCAGTGGGGAAAGTTGGTTGATTAAGTGTTGGTACGGGTTGTGAATTAGATCCCCCTCTATGTTCTAGAAGCGATGCAGGTAGAGACTGGAATTGTTTTCAATTACTTTCGGGTTCTGCACCTCTCTTCTTAGATGCTGTATCAGACTCTATTAGTCTCCCAGGGCTGTCACAACAATACCATAGACCAGGGGCTTAGACAACAGACATTTGTTGTCTGGTGGTTCTGTTAAAAGCCCGAGATCATGGTATTGGTGGGGGGTGGTTCCTCTTGAGGGTTGGGAGGGAAGGAGCTGCCCCAGGCCTCTGTCCTTGGCACACAGATGGCTGCATCCATGTCCACACGGTGTATTCCCTGTGCATGTGCTTCTGCCCAGATTCCCCCTTTTTAGAAGGACACCAGTCATATTAGATTGGGGGGCCCACCCTACTCTGTTATGACCTCATCTGAGCTAATTACATCTGGAATAAACTTATTTACAAACAAGGTCACATCTGAGACACTGAGGGCTAAGACCTCGACATGAATTTTGTGGGGGTGGATACAATTGAATCCATAGCACAGGTAGGGGCTGGACCACATAGTGCCCTGGCTTGTATTTGAGTTGTATATATCTTTTAATTATATGAGTTAACGCACATAGAAGTATAAATGGTAAACTACTGTGGATTTGTCGTTGCAAAAACTACAATAAAATAATAACTCCCAGGTTAAAACCAGCTACACTATTTGAAAAATCTTCAAAATGAAGTGTAGGCTCGGTGCCTGTTGCTCAGTGGTTAGGGTGCTGGCCACATGCACTGGAGCTGATGGGTTTGAAGCCAGCCCAGGCCTGCTAAACAGCAGCAACAACAAAAACAGCTGGGTGTTGTGGCAGGCGCCTGTAGTTCCAGGTACTAGGGAGGCTGAGGCAAGAGAATCACTTGAGCCCAAGTGTTTGAGGTTGCTGTGAGCTGTAACACCATGGCACTCTACCGAGAATGAGATAGTGAGACTCTGTCTCAAAATAAATAAATAAAAAGATGAAATGTAAATGTAATCATGCCATTCTTATACTCTGAGCCCTTCAGGGTCTTCTTTGCACTTGCAATAAAATGCCAGTTTCTTACTGTAGCTCCAGGGCAGGCCTTTGCCTGTACCTCCTAGCACATCTCTGGCCGCTGTACTCCTCTGCCCTGACCCCACTGGCCTTCTCCGGGCCTGGAGTACTGTTAGCTCAGCCTCTTCCAGAGTCTTCGCCCAGATGGCCCTGGTCAGCAGTGCTCTTTCTATCTGTGGCCGGTTCTCTCCCACTCTGCATGGCCTCCTCCTCCTCTTCCTTCAAGTCATGGCTGAAAACACCTCAGAGGCCTTTCCTCACCTCCCCCTCAGTCTAAATTAAGTTACCCCATTATTATCTCTTATAGTGTGGAGGGTCACAAGGTAGTTCCTCCAAAGATAGAGCCACATTGTGGTACCTGTGAATGTGACTTTATTCAGGAGAAAGGGTCTTTGTAGATTTAATTAAATGAAGGATTTCGAGATGAGATCATCCCGGATTATCTGAGTGGGCCCTGAATCCCATGACACGAGTCTCTGTAAGGGAAGCAGAGAGGAGAACACGTGGGGGGAAGAGAGGGCCACGTGGAATTGGAGGCAGAGGCTGGGGTGAAGCCAGGAACCACTGCAGCCCCCAGAAGGCAGAGGAGAGAAGGACCTTTGGAGGGAGCGTGGCCCTGCTGCCACCTCAATTCCAGACTCCTCCCCTCTAGAACTCTGAGAGAGTGAATTTCTGCTGTTTTAAGGCATCTGTTCTGTGGAAATTTGTAATGGAAGCTACAGCAAACTACGCACCACTTCCTGTTCTTCTTCTTCATGTCCTTTGATGATGGACATTGTATTGTGGCCTCCTGACCTGTTTACTGTCTGCCCCCGACTCCCCTTCAACACTGCATCACGCTGTAAGACCTGGGTCTTTCCCGTTCCCTGTCATATCTACAATGCACAGCACAGCATCTGACTCACAGCAGGTGCTGAATAAATGTTTGTTGAATGAATGAAAATAAACAACATATCTCCTTGTTCAAAATTATTTAAGAAAGGCAGTGCATCTTGGCTCACACCTGTACTCCCAGCAATTTGGGAGGCCAAGGTAGGGGAACCACTTGAAGCCAGGAGTTTGAGACAAGCCTAGACAACATAGTGAGAGCCTGTTCACCCCCCCCCCCCCACCCTAACATACAGACAGTTAAAAAAACTAGTTAGTTATTTGGGAGGCTGAGGCAGAAGAATTACTTGAGCCTATGTGTTAAGGCTGCAGTGAGTTATGATCATGCCACTATATTCCAGCTCAGGCAACAAAGAGCAAGACTGTGTTTCTTAAACAAAAAAGAAAAAGCATAAAGCTCCCCCCCCCCCAAACACACACATGCATCATCTTCTACAGAGCCTCAGGTACAGCACTTGGCTCAGTGGGGTAGAAATTGTGTTTATTTTTTTTTTAGAATAATCATATTTTATTTCATGATGTGAACATTAAGAATTCACCTGCATGGTTGAAAATATTCACAAAGGACTTGATTATTCACACTCATATGCATAGAGTTTACCAAGTAAAAAATTTTTGGCAACCAGTGCTCTGGACCTCTTCCTTCCTTTTCCTCTTATCCACTGACTGGGTCAAACACCGTGTCAGAAATTGTGCTTCTTAAGTACTTGACATCACCAGAGGCAGGGGTATGTGACCATTCCTTCTGAAGTTGAGCCTACGTTTTAAATTTCTTTGCTAATCCTTTCCTTATGGAAAGAGAGACATCCAACTTCCCCTTGGTCCTTGTCCACGTGACCCCAGACACCCATGTGCATCGCTGGCAGCCCAGCTTAGGGCCTAGAGGTAAAGTACAGAAGGGCCCAGGCACACAAGGTTTCAGCTGGACTCATGCCAAAGAGAATGCCTTCTCTGTGAGCAGGGCGATTGCTGAAGGCTTTGTCTAATGTTAAGGCCGAGGGATGGACCATTTGAACTGGTTTAGTATTCATGATAATATATGGTTCAGGACTCAATAAAAGGGTATAATTCTATTGAGGGATTCCACTGAGCTCATAAACCACTGAGTGTGGCTTGTCAGCAGAATGCAGAGATTGGGTTACCACGGAGCTTGTCCACAGGGACCGCTGTTGATCACTCCAGAGAGAGAATTAGCACAGGACTCCTCTCAACTGCATGCCTACAAAATCAGTGCCCAAATAACTTGTTAAATTTAGTTTATGTGTGTATGTGTGTCTGTAGTCCCGAGTATACCAAGGAACACAGTAGAACAGTTTCATTATGTGGGATTTGTTAATGAAGTTTTTGTACAAAAAAATATGCCTGTAGAGATGCTATAAACAAGTTGATATTATCTAGAACTCTGGGTGAAGAGCCTTAGAAAAGCCTTCTACCTTTATCCAGAAATCATGACAGTAAATGTGAAAAGAGGCATGGTGAAAGACAGTAGGGAATAGTGAGGACTGTGGTAGGTTAGACAGTGTGTATGACTTGCTTAAATCCTGGGTTTGCCAGACAAAACATGTTTACAGCCAATATGACATACTAATATATATGTTTTTTATTTTTATTTTTTAGAGACAGTGTCTTGCTCTATTACCCAGGGTAGAGTTAGTTAAGCCTCTTACCTCATTACAGCCTTGAACTCTCGGGCTCAAGTGATCCTCCTGCTTCAGCCTCCCAAGTAGCTGGCATTATAGGTGTGTGCCACCGTGCCTGGCTAATTTTTCTTATTCTTTGAACATATAGGGTCTTGCTATGTTGCCCAGGCTGCTCTCAAACTCCTGGCCTCAAGCAATCCTCCTAATTTAGCCTCTTGAAGTGCTGAGATGATAGGCATGAGCCACCACACTCAGCTTGCATGCTTATATTTCTGCCAGACCAAGGATTCACAAACTGGAGTGTTTGGGTAAAAAATTTGGCTTGCAACTTATCTTTATAAAGTTTTGTTGGAACATGGCTATGCCCATTTGTTTGCATATTGTCTGTGGCTACTTTTGAGCTACAGTAGCAGGGGAGAGTCATTGTAAAGAACAAATGACCCTCAAAGCCTAAAATGTTATCATCTGGCCTTTTACCTAAAAAGTTTGCTGACTCTTGTATTTGGGCTTCTAGAGGTCAGCTTGGCACATATTCTAACTGATTATTTGTCTGTGTCGAGGAGGAGATTTGATGTTGTCCAAGGGAGGTGCTGCGGGCTGCCTACCCAACAGCCTTTCCCTCTTTTCCTGGCTGATGGTCAGCTATGAGCTTCAGGGACATAGGGGGATGGGCCACTGCCTGCCACAGAAGGTGAATCTTGATTAGTTTAAGCCAAGGGTGATTGTCTCCTATTCCTAACTGTGTAGTTCAGGCATAGGCTTGTGATGGGATTGTGACGAAAGAGATGTGAAGGGAACTTGACCGGGGCTTTCTGAGAAAGGACGTCTATGGGACAGTTTCACGTTATTAAAAAGGGACCTGGAGGGAGCCATCTGTCCTTCTTTGGCCTCTGGACACTGTTGAGAGAGAATGTGGTGCTTGCAGTATCTGCGGTATTATGGGACAAAGCCAAAGCCAAAGAGCTGAGGATGGCAGAGTAGCGAGATAGAGCCTGGCTCGTTAATGACATCGTAAAGACGCAATCAGCCCATTCAGGGTCTACCCTGTGTTGTGTCTGTGTGTGTAAATGTTCTGTTGCTTATTCACTTTTAACTGGGCTGTCCCCTAAAAAATTAAACATGTTGTATCATTGGAGCTCCTACTCTTTCCTTTTAAGTTTCTGACTTTCACACCTGTTTACTGGGAAGGTCTCCTGTAGATCTTATGAAAATGTCTTGTATTTTCTTCTTATGCTGTTTTATTTTTCCATTTAGAATGTTACTCTGTCATGAACTTATTTGTCACATACTGTGATGTAGGGATCTAACTTTATCTTTCTTCCAGATGTAGAAATACTACGTATGTATTTTGTGTGTATGGTGATGAATGAAACCCAACATACTTACAGGATTTTCATAAAGATAATATGTTCTTGACATGAGGGACTTTTCCACTTGGATTCCTTCCCTCTGCTGCTAGAGGTTCTGTTACTCCTCCTTTGCTTATCAATCTTTCCTTGTCAATAAATTATTGATGAATAAATAAAAAAAGATAATATGCTCCTTTCTATACTGGAGACATAATGTGACAAGATTGTTTTCTTGCAGATTTCTCTCTCTCTCTCTCTCTTTATTTTTTTTTTGAGACAGAGTCTCATTCTTTCCCTCCAGGTAGAATGCTGTAGTGTCATAGCTTTTGGCAACCTCAAACTCTTGGGCTCAAGTGATCCTCCTGCCTCAGCCTCCCCAGTAGCTGGGACTATTGGCAACTGGTTAGTTTTTTGATTTTTATCAGATGGTGGTCTAGCTCTTGCTCAGGCTGGTCTTGAACTTCTGAGCTCGGGCAATCTACCTGCCTTAGCCTCCCAGAGTGCTAGGATTATAGGGATGAGTCCCCACCTGCAGCTTCTTGCAAATATCTCTTAAAAAATGGCTAGCCTAAAACAAGAATGTGGCATGAGCATGGGGAAGCAAACGAAAACAAGGAAGTATGCAACCATGAAGCAAATGCTTAGTCCCAGGGATCAGAGGCTTAAAGAAAAGGACAGATTGAAACCTAAAAAGAAAGAAAAGAAAGATCCCAGCACATTAAAGGAAAGAGAAGTCCCCCAGCACCCTTCTTTCTTATTCTTCCAATATAATACACAACTGGGCCCACCTTACCACATCTTGGTTGATACCAACTTTATCAACTTTTCCTTGAAGCTGAACTGGACTTAGTGCAGTCAATGATGGACTGTCTGTATGCCAAGTTCATTCCTTGTATAACTGACTGTGTAATGACTGAAATTGAGAAATTGGGGCAGAAGTGTTGCATGGCCCTCAGGATTGCCAAGGATCCAAGATTTGAACGATTACCATGCACACACAAAGGAACCTACGACTGCTTAGTACAGAGAGTAACTCAGCACAAGTGTTACATCGTGGCCACAGTTGACCGAGACCTTAAAGGATGAATCTGGAAAATCCCTGGAGTTCCTATCATGTGTATTTCTAACCACAGATACAATACTAAACAGATGCCAGATGATTATGGAGCGCCTCGGTTCTAATTCTTATAAGACAATGTTTGTATGCCTTTCTTCAACTAATTTTCTGTTAACAGTTTGTTAAACATGAAATACCATGAATTATTACTCTGTTCACCAGCTTGCTTTATTATAACCTGGAGGATGTAGGTAATACACTCATGTTTGGATGCTATTTTGAAAATGATATATTATCTCATTGATGGTCAAAGATGCAAAATCTTATGAAGAAGGCATCATTCTTTTTTGAGTTCTGTTGCACAATGTGGTAATTACAGTTAATATTAGAGGAAATTTCAAATGTTCTTACCACAAAAATGTTAAGTATTTAAGGTGATGGATATATTGACTAGTTTGATTTAATTATTCCAAATTGTATTCATAGATTATAACATCACTGTGTACTCCATAAGTTTATACAACTATAAATT
>CAUYQV010003141.1:0-14617 GCA_963574575.1 Galagoides demidoff
TGAGCCCAAGAGCTTGAGTTTTCTGTGAGCTATGATGATGCCACAACACTCAACCCAGGGAAATGGAGTGAAACTCTAAGAAAAAAAAAAAAAAAAATATATATATATATATATACACAAATGTATCCCTAAATTCTTGAAGATAGTTGAGGAGACTGATTGAATTTACTTAAATTCCAAATAGATCTATATTTAGTAATAGCAGAAGCTTGCATTTGAGGTCAAGACACTGACTTGTCAAGAAATAAGACAGTAGCCAGGCATTGTGGTGGGCGCCTGTAAGTCCCAGCTACTAGGGAGGCTGGGGCAAGAGAATCGCCTAAACCCAAGAGCTGGAGATTGCTGTTAGCTGTGACACCATGGAGGGCGATAAAGTAAGACTTTGTTTCTTAAAAAAAAAGAAGAAGAAGAAAAAAGAAATAAGGCAGACACACAGATATGGGCACACACTTACAAATGACCTTTGATTTGGTTACCGGCACATAATGTTACAGTATCAGATGACTCTCAACAGAAAGTCTGAATTACTCTGACCAGGGAAATATCTTCACCTCAGTGATTCTAATTGGTCACTCAAATAAGATTCTGCACATCAGTTTCAACATCAGTTTTAAAGATATAAAAAATAATCTTGACCAAATTCATGTGCATGTTTTTCTTTTCTCTTTGAGATCTACATCACTTTCCTTGATAACTTTCAAATAGAGGCACTATTTTCAAAGAGGTGTACTGTTTAAATGTTGCTGTTTTCACTCTACTGAGTATACAAGTTCATATGGCCAACGGTCATAATAGTCTAATAACCTGAGAGTCGTTTTATACTTGGCCCTGTCACTCTGAACTAATAAAGATGAATTGCAAGACAATAAATAAATAAGCAGCCCTTGTCCTCACATGACATGAGTACCACTTTTAATTACTTTAAATATGCTTTTGAGAGCCTGTAACATGAACTTCTTATTTGAGAAACCCCCTTGATAAACAAGCCCTCATTTTGACTTTTAATAAATTGATGAAGTTACATTAGTGGAAGGCCTTATTCATAACAAAGCCTCTATAATGGAGTTGTGTCAACCTGGGGATAACTAGATAACAATAGCAGTAGCTCAGTGGAAATATAAGACTTTACTTCAACTTGTTTATTCCCATGCAACCCAACAGAACTTGGATGAATGTATCTTGTTAATTCTAATCCTGAATCCCACAGTCATTCGATTTGTCAAATACATTTGCATTAACAAAATATATATGTAAACTAATGCTTTATTGAAAATAGAATAGTTCTTATGGCACTGCTCAATTTAAGTAACATGGATCATGAACTTTACATATTTTTACATACTGACTCAGTGCACCAAATTCTCCAAAACTGAGGTTGACGACGATGACAATGCCACGTATGTCACATTCAGAGAATGGTGACTAAATGGCAGCCACGTAAAGATGTTGCTTTCCAGAAAGGCCTTAGGAGGGACTATGTGGATCATTGCAGGGCTATCAGCGTTTCCCAAACAGTCTTTTGAAACCTTATCCTCATACCTTAACTCCTGGAGTAAAAAAAAAAAAAAATACACGTCGTATTGAGAACCTACATTATAACATTTTCTCTCTTTGAGATCCAAGTGTTCATTAGCAATTTAATTACTTTGTAAAGTTCCACATTTATCCTTTTATTTATTCCATACATAGTGAGAGGTGCTGACGATGAACATTGAACAGAACAGAAAAGGTTCCTCCTCCACAGAACCTTTCCTGCAGAGGTAGAGGAAAGCAAAAATAAATACAGAAATATATTTTAGGTGATGATAAGTGTCTTATTGGAAATGAAATAGTACAAAAGAACACCAAATACTTAGGGATAGTATTTTATGTAGGGTGATTGAGGAAAATGCTAAGGAAAGAAGACATTTGGGCAGAGATCTGATGGTCGTGAATGTTTTAGAAAATAACCCATCTCAAGCAAGAGAAGAGATAGAGCAAAGATAGTGTGGCAGGTGCATGCTTGGAATATTTATGGAATGAGATGACATGTTGGCCTGGGGTGGTGTGCATGAAAACAGATCAAGTCAGGGAGTTAGATGAGATCACACACATGGTGGTTGGGAATTTGCTAAATTCAGTGCATTCGAACCTGTGAGTGGCATGATTTAATTTTTATTTTTAAAGAATCATACTTGTAGATGAATGGAGAACAGACTAGCAGGGCAAAGGTAGAAACTTTCAGACAAATTTAAAAAACCTATTGTAATAATCTAGTGAGAAATATTGATGACTAGAACTGGGAAACCTCGAGGATAGTATAGTAAGATCCTATATATGATTCATACAGGTAGTCGAAGAGATTGCTTGACCTCAAAAACTGGAAAAAATGCATTGTCATTTACTAAAACGAGGAAGAGAATGGAAAGGGAAAAACTTAGGTTGTGAGGGCATCAGATGTTCTGTTTGTAAAATATTCATTGAGAGTTCTTCACTATACAGATATATTAGCAGGGATTTGAGAAGTTATTGGCTATTGGAATAGGAAGCTTAGGGTATGCAAAGCTCCAGACTAAATAGCATCAGTTAAAGATCAGAATAGAAAGTGAAAAGAAGCTGGACAAGTCAGTTTATGGAGATGAAGGTGAATTCGTAAAAGAAATTAGGGTCAACAGCCTTAGGAGGGGAGCTGAAAGAGGGAGGTGTGTGGAGGCCGAGGAAAGGAAGCCCCGAGGGTGGACTCACCAGGTCTGCCAACCATAAGGAGCTCACAGTGGGAGTGGAAGGCAATTGAAAACAGGATTTGGCAACAAAGGGGTCTCTGGTCTCCTTCATAGATGATGAGGAGGGAAAAGAAACTGGAAAATATGAACAGAAATCAACTCTGATTTAGAGGAAGCAGATGAAGTGAACCTGCGGAGAATACGCTGCCAAAGCCAGGCTGCGGGCAGAGTGGAAGGTCAGCCTGGACCTGGGCAGGTGCAAAGTGTGCACATCACCGGTTTCCTTACGTGATGGTGTGGCTGGGTAGAGTATTCTCTATCACTCGCCTGGAGTCTGCTTTTATGTATCACGCATGCAGTAAAAAAATGTAAAGGTATGTGAGAATCACACTAATTACCAACTGTTTTATAATAACACCTTTTGGAAATGATTTTGAGCTCGACTGACTAGATAACTCAGAAAAAAATGAATTTATGTAGTTATTTCTGATTATAATTACTTTTAACCAATAATGAGGAGCCTTTATTTCAATGGGGGGAAAAAGGATTGGTGTAGATATAATGAAGTATATTTAATAAAGGTTGAGGTTACTTGTGTAACCCCCTGTGCATTCCCTGCTGTGGAATAGCAGGATTGATAACTGGTCGTTGCACTCTGCTTTTTTCCGAAGGTCCCCTTTGTCTTGTCTGGGTCGGTGAAGCCCAGCTGTCTCCTGATAACACTGATTTTCTACAAAGATCTGTCAAGTGCAGGCTCTTTTCTCTACCGCTCTGCACTGAGGCAAGGTTATGTACTGACAACGCTCAAACTCTTCTAAATTCCTCAAGCTCAAGCTCTCTGAGATATGGGGAGTCAGATTTTCTTTCTTGTGTTACTGTTACTATGACATCTAGCCTATTCTCCCCACATACTTTCATCACTGGATTCATATTCTTCCTCCTTATTTGTCCGCCTATCACCTCATTGACTGTTTCAGAATCCGGGCGAACTGTACACGGACACAACACTCCGATTATCCAGTTCCTTTTAGCTTCACAGTGATTTTTCCATCCTTGTTTCATTTGTTGTGGTTGTTGTGTGATTACCTGTGTGTCATGGTCAAGCACTACATCTTGTCATTACAAAAAAAAAAAAAACAACTGTTTTTCAAACGTCTCATACTCTGTTCCTCATCTCCATCTATTGGCTCATTTAGTATAATTTTTCTTCACCAAGAATTCTCTGACTTATCAAGATTTCTATTTCATTTTCTTACTCAAATTAATCCTATTTTAGTCCACTCAGCTGACCAATTCCTTCCTACTACAAGTAACTTCCATAATTGAAAGTTCTGAGTTTTCTTCACTCATTTATCTACTTGTAGTCCCATTTACTTCCTTTTAAGACTCCAGTTATGGATTTACTCAATTACCTCTTTATCATTTTCCTGGACTTAGGTAGTAGAATATCGTTAGAGAAAGTTTATACAACAGTGATGACGGGACTCCCATCTAGTGAGTGGTTAGAAATATCAACTATGAACTCAGTGGTGTGAGTCAGTGTGATCCCTCTTCTCCAGTGAAAGCAATCTTTCCTTCTTTGAGTCAGCTACTCATGTAATTTGCTCTGGAGTCAAGTACTCAAGTCCCTTGCATTCACTCTTCTATGGAGATTCCAGTATAGAAGTCATAAGAAAATTAAAGTGATACTAAGAGACATATCTCATTAACCCACTAGTGTTGTAGCAATCTAGCTAAATTGGTAACATGTGCTCTCGTTGTGTTAAAGGGGAAGGCGTATCCCTGATTCTAATAAGAGCTGACTCCACCCTTACCATTAATATCCTTTATTCCTCCTATTCAAACCTTCTGAATGAGTTTCTTCTGGCAACTGTGTCTTTCTGTCTACGTTAATTTCTCTGTCTTTAAAGAATCAGTCCTATTAACCTATAAATATGCATTAATGTATCCACTGGAGAACAAAAACATGCAAATAATAAAAGCAAAAATCAGAAGGAAACTCCTTTGATTCCCACCCCACCATCCAGATAGCTGCTTTATTTTTCTGGTCTGCTTCCTAAAGAAAACTTCCTAAAATTCAGGGTGTCTAAAAGTTAATAAGCTATACAATACCCCCAAAGTCTCTAAATACTAGAAATTTAGTATACCTAATATATTATTTACAAATACCCTGGAACTTTGGATTTAAATTTACAGATACCACAATTGGAAAGGTACCCAGAAAGTAAAAATAAATATATATATATATTTTTTCAGCAAATTATCATAAAATGTAACCAACATTTAAAGATAAGTTTATGCCATGCCTTCCACATGTATTGAATTTCCCGTAGTATTCTACACTCATTCCTTTTTTTTTTCACTTGTTCATTCCTATGCTTTTATCATCTTGTTCTGCTTAGATATTTGTTCCTAAATTCCATGGTATTATTCTTAATTAAAGTCATTAATAGTGGTGGTTAATTTCCTCTTCTCTTTTCAGTATCTTTAGCTTTGATAGGAGATCATTTTTCTTGTTAATACTTACTATATACTTTTTGTTTAGGGGACATGCCATTTTCTAAAATGCTCCCTGATTTTGCTATCTACCTCTCTAAATTTTATCTACAGCTTTCTCTCTCTCTCTCTCTTTTTTTTTTTTTACCATATTGTAGTATCCCAAGCTTCTTTGATATTCTTCTCCTCTCTACTGTTTTTCTGTTTCTATGTAATCTTTTTCTTTTCTATGTGTTTCATTATTCACTATATATTGATATCTCCCAGACTGCTGCCCTTAACTTAGATAATTTCCAGTTGGTCCATCTTAACATGGACAGATTCTAACTCACCAGAAGCTTTTCTCATCGTACCCCCAACTGATCTCACAATTACTACTTTCACTCTGCTGAGCTGCATCGACTCTTGAGCAGTCACGTAGATGGTGGACAGGTCCTTTGATAGCTTATCAAGATATTATTAAGATATTTGAAGCAATCTAGCAAAGGCCGAGAGATTCCTACATCATCTCTCCTCAGTCCATCTCTTCATAATCTTTTCTTCACTGCCCATGCTACTTTCTACTTTGGGAAATGTTTTTAATGACAGATATTCTAAATTTATTCTTATGTTAGATTTTTCACCCCTGTTAGTCCATAATTCTGCTATCTTTTTAAATTTAGATTTATTCCCAAGTGTCTCCTTCTCTAAAAGGCCTTGCCTGAGCACTTACTGGCGTCCTCAATAGTTCTCTGGAGTTTCTGTTCAGTGCTCTCTCCTCTGTTCTGTTAATGCCAGATTCCTCGTCCTCCCCATTCTCAGATATCTGTCTTCTTAATCCAGTGACACCCCCAAGCTTTGTGTTTTCCCTCTCTGTTCGATATTACAGAAATTGTCTATGAGCCATAAGTGGGCAGAAATATAGGACTTGCTTTGCCTGACACCACTTTCCACCCCTTTGGAAACCCAGACCTGAACCACCTGTTACCCACAGGTAATCTGTAATTTTTTGTTATAAATTTATCTAGGTTTTGTTTCTTTAAAGATTCAAAGCAAATCTGGTCCATATTACTCCATCAAGGCTGGAAATTGAAACCTCCTTATGGCTTTTAGGCACGTGCTTTCTTTATGACATGATATGTCTCTTGGTTTCCTACTAGAAAGAGATGAATTTTAGGGAAAAAAAGACATAGTAGGATTTGAATTTTTTTTTTTTTAGGATTTGAATATTTTAAGGTATGTTTGTTGTTTTATATTATTGGTATAATTTTATATTTTTGATATTTTACTAACAATATTATATTACATTAAAATTTCCAACTTTTCCAGCTTTGTGTACAAAGAGAGGACAAATTGAAACCATGCTTAACATCCAATTACTTGGGAATAAACAACATCTCATTTTATGACGTGTCAACCTTCCTCTAGACAGAAAGGCCTAAAAAGAATTTCTATCACATTTCTTTGCCTCTGAATTTATTGACACTTTGCCTGTTGACATGGAAAATTATAAAGTGTTAAGATCTTAAAAGCCTGCCTAAGAGATAAAAGAAAAATTTTCATTGATTTTTAAATGTACAAATCTTTCTGAAAATAAGACAATTTTTTTATTGTGGGAGTGACATAATTTTTTCAAGTATATGTATATTTGTGGACATGTATGTGTGTTATCATGTGTGTTTGTGTGTGTAATATTATTTCACATAGTTATTTTTTATTTGTTCAAAAAAGTTAGAAAAATGATCATAATTTTCTAAACTAAAATTACTGTTTTAATTATAATCCCTTTTATCATGGAATTTGGTGAAAACTAACCTATAGCTGGTTATAATTTGAATTGCTATTTTATGCCATAGACTTTATTTGCTTTGAAATATACAATAATAATATTGTATAGTTATAATATATAATTATAAATATATTGTATAATATATATTGTACTTGTATATACATGTACAATGCTTATATCGTACATGTACAATATATAAATGTTGTATATTTATAATATGCAGAGTATCCATCAAGTTCATGCATATTTAAATCACCCATGAACTTTATGGCCACCCTGTATATTATATATGATAAATATATAATATGTTTATAATAACAATTGTATATTATGAATATATAATATATTTATAATAATATCAACATTGTGACTTTATATGTTTATTGAAACAAATGTATATATATTATAAAATACATGTGCGCTCACAAAAATACATTTCTATGTCTCACATATAGGGAGAACGTTTTCAACCAAAGATTATTTTTTCATTTAAAATTTTTTTGTATATTTTGATAATAACATGATTAGCATGCTAATTATAAAATATGTTTTATGCCCCAATTTTCTTTTTAAATTTTATAAGAATGTCATTCTCACTTTACTCTCTTTAGATTGGTTGACAATTCATTATTATCTATAAATTAAACCAATTTTTGTCATAATCTTTTATTTCACCAATTCATAATGATCACAATTCTCTGTGTTGGAAAATAAATTGGATTCTCAGGTGATGATAGTTTGAATAAAAGTGTTCAATCATATGCCAGTGTTGGGCTGAGACAGGAGCACATTGGGATATGGTGGCAGGTGGGTGAGAGAGATGAATGGCCTCCTCTGATGAAGCACAAATGAATTATAACATAAACCTCTACTGAAAGAAAGCTAAGAAAGATGGAGTGGATAGCTGTGCATTATTTACAGGGTTAGGAGAGTTGTGTATACATTGTTTCCAAGGGTCAGAGAAGAAAAAGATCCTCAAAATAAGCACAATGATGACCTGGAAATACTATCCTGGTTCTTGATCTCCTAGGTTCCCTCCCTCAGACGGGAAATCCAAACCCTTAATGCATGGACTTTGTTCTGTGTATTAGTTGTAACTGCACGGAAGTATAAAGGAAGTTTAATATTCTCACAATTGAGGGAGTCCTATGATTGGGCAAGGTATCGCAATGGTTTTTAGCTAAGAAGGAACCCATGCATTTCAATAAATAAGTTTCTTTGTCACATATAAATCGGGTTATTAAGTCAAAGTGAAAAATGTTGACATGCATTAACAATCAACTTCTCCAGCTTTAAAGACTCTAAGGGATGGAGCTAGAACATATTCTTCTTAGCAAAGTATCTCAGGAATGGAAGAAAAAGTATCCAGTGTACTCAGCCCTACTATGAAACTAATTTATAGCCTTCATATGAAGGCTATAACCCAATTGTAGCCCAAGAATATGGGGAAATGGGAGAGGGAGAGGAGGGGAGGAGAGGATGAATAGAGGGAGGGTGTTTGGTGGGACCACACCTGTGGTGCATCTTACAAGGGTACTTTGTAAGACGATGTAAATTAGTGAAATTTACTAAAAGTAGAATATAAATGTCTTAACACAATAACTAAGAAAATGTTAACCAGTTTGGTGAAAATATTTCAGATTGTATATAAAACCAGCACACTGTACCCCATGACTGCATTAATGTAGACAGCCATGATTTAATAAAAAAAAAAAAAAAGACTCTAAGGAAAGTTTGAAGATCATAATTATTAGGATGGAATCTCCTTTAGTAACAGAAATGTAAGTTAACATTTGAAGGCTGTATGTACACTGGGCAATCCATTCAACCTTCTTATGTTTTTATTAGACAATAATCTTTCTTTTTTTGTTTTTTGTCAGAAGAGGCATTTTGATTTTGATATGTTATTCATTTATAGAATTTTGTGATAGTTGCTGTTTTTTGTTGTTGTTGTTGCTGTTGTGTTCGTTTCTGGATAGAAGAGACATTTTGGTTTTGATATTATTATTCATTTTATTAAATTGTGGCTAAATGAACGTGTACATAATGACCTAGCTTCATTCATATGACAGCCATAGCATTTTTTTTAGCAATTATTCAATGATTTTATCAAGAGTTACTTGTAGTTTCTGGACTTTTTAGAAATATACTTAAGTTCCTTATTAAAAATGGAGTTATTTAAAATCTTGACTTCACCAGATACACAACAATGTTTAAACATTTAAAGGTGATATTCAGGGAAAAATAATATTTAAAAAGCTAATTGCAATCACTAGGACCTATGTTTAGGTAAGAATGAATCCATCAGAGGATTGATCAATCCCATTTTGCATGTACAACACCAGAAATTCTGATTATCTGTTCTACTCACCAAGAGTCAGCCCTGGCGCTGGGGTTGGCACCACCTGTCTGTCCCACTTAGTCCGGTCTTAGCAGGCAGCTCACTGCTTCCTGCTTGGTCAGGTCTTAGCGGGCAGCTCACTGCTTCCTGTTTGGTCGGGTCTTAGCGGGCAGCTCACTGCTTTTCTCCCTCTGCCATCTGGGTGTCTGCATCGTACTTTGCAGGTGAGGTCTCGGTGAAAATTTTCAGAGGATTTTTGCTTTCACCTCTTGCATTTTTTTTTATTTTTTCCATTCCTGTTTTCTAGGGGAGAGGGTCTCTGCAGAATCATTTATAATCCCATCCTCCATCACTTATCCCCTAATAGAGTTTGGAATGAAAAGTATTCACATACAGAAGAGAGGATATTCCCACCTGCTGACTCTGGAAGCATCTGGGAATTACTTCTGGTTCTTGATCTTCCTGCCACGTGGTTGTAGTGTTGGGACCAGGGCCACTTTTTATTATTATTATTATTAAATCATAGCTGTGTACATTAATGCAGTCATGGGGACCATGTGCTGGTTTTATACACAATTTGAAATATTTTCATCAAACTGGTTAACATAGCCTTCACAGCATTTTCTTAGTTATTGTGTTAATACATTTATATTCTACATTTAGTAAGATTCACATGTACCCTTGTAAGATGCACCTTAGGTTTGGTCCCACCAATTACTCTCCCTCCACCCATCCTCCTCACTCCCCTCCCCTCCCTTTCCCCTTTCCCCATATTCTTGGGCTATATAATTGGTTTCATAGTAGGGCTGAGTACATTGGATATTTTTTCTTCAATTCTTGAGCTACTTTGCACGTCCAATTCCCCTGAGAAGGTTTCTTTCTTTTTTCCTATGATAGGAAATAAAAAATGTGCTGTTGAATTCTTGGTAATAATTTGTATTTAAAATTTTTATTGCTATTCATAGATGAAATTGATCTGTAATTGTCGAACATTGTATGATCTTTTTCAGGTTTTGAAATTACTTTCTTATTTTCATTTGAAAAAAATACTTTAGAAGTTTTCCTGAATGTTTTTATTTTTGGAAGTGAATAGTTTTGAGAATAAAAATTTTCTATTCTTGAGAATTGTTTAAAATAAATTTAGAACTATTTTTTCTTTAAAAGTCCTTTTGAATTAACATCAATCTGGAAATTTCCTGTGGAGGTCTTTTTTAATTTTATTTTTTAGACTACTCTCTCTCTTTTGCTTTAACCTAAATAAGGTAGGCACTAAATTTCTATTTCACCTAAGGACAATTACTCCTCTATTGTGATACTGAAAACTGTCGTTTGAGGTACTTTTAAGATGTCACTAAAACACATTTTATTTTCTTACAAAATTGAAAGTTTGAATAAGCTTTTCAGATATACTTGAGAAAGAAATACATGCAAAAAAAAATTCACTTCTTTAAAAAATAGGTTATTTAATTGTTCATTTTTGATAATTTTTCATAGTGCACTTTATTCATTTTGCAATTTTTTGTTCTCTAACAAAAAAGCCAATGTGCCTTTTATCTCTATTATTTCTCTTCTATTTTAATACTTTTAGATTACTTCGTTTTCCTAATTTTAGTTTTTCAGAAGGAGGTGTCTCTTTCATTTAAATTTTCTTGATAAAAATATTTAACACAACGAATTTTCTCAGAGCACTGCTTTCGTACACCTTATATACATCTGATACTATTACTGTGAATTTATGGAAACTGTGTGACTTCTGTATTTATTTCATCCTTGACTCAGAAAATTTTTAAATAGGATTTTGTGGTAATGGTTAGTATTTGTTTCCTGGGTGAAAAGGCATTTTGATTTTGATACCATTATTCATTTTGATTACATTTTGGCTAAATTAATATGTGTGTATAATTTTGATAGTTTATATTTTCAGTTAAGATTGTCCATATTTTAATGTGTGATTAGATTTTGCAAAGTAAACCTACCATTCAATCCTGCAATTCCTCTATTAGGTATATACCCTGATGATCAAAAATTATTTTACAACAAAGACATTTGCACCAGAATGTTTATTGCAGCCCAATACATAATAGCCAAGACATGGAAATAGCCCCAGTTCCCGTCAACCTGTGAATGGATTAACAAATTGTGGTATATGTATACCATGGAATACTATGCAGCCATTAAAAAACTAGAGACTTCACATGTTTTATGTTTTCCTGAATGGAGCTAGAACATATTCTTCTTAGTAAATTATCTTAGAATGGAAAAAAAAAAGTATTCAATGTACTTAGTACTACTATAAAATCAATATATAACCACCTACACACTCATACCAATGGCAAAACCTAACTATAGTCCAGAAAGTAGAAGGGAACAAGAGAGAGAGGGGAGGGGAAGGGATTTATGGGAGGAGGGAGGGTAATTGGGGGGACCTCACCTACTGTGCATGATACAGTGGTACATTTCAAAACGATTAAAAAATGACTATAATAGTGATGGATGTGTTACTTAGTTCCATGTAAACATTTCACACTGTATATGGAAGCAGTACCCTGAGCCCCATAAATGCATCTATGTACAAAGTTATGATTTAATAAAAATAAATTTAAAAAAATAAAAATAAACTGATTTCCTAATGCTGACATTAGAGTTGAAACTACCGTATTGCAAACTTTGCTCGGCTCTTCTATATTCTCGTGGTTTGTCACTCCCTTGATTTGCCAGAGCCAGACAGACACGTGAAGTTCTCACACTATTCTGTGCTTCCTTCTATTTGCCCTACTGTGCCCAAGAGGTTCTGAGGTTGGGAAGCACCTGGTGAGTTGGAGAGAGTTAAAGAAGAAAGTTACAAATGATGCCAACATTTTGTTGTAAGGCCAATGTGAAGTCAGTCACTGAAGCAATTTCTTTGGCCACATAAGACTCTGTGACCTGCGTGACTTGGCTGCTGTGTGGATGATGCAGTGGGAAGGAGGGGAAGTGAGAGGGATCAGCTGGGAGGCTGGGCAGTGGGAGCCCCCATTAACATGGTGGGGCGCTGAAATTGGAGGGAAAAAAATCAAGATTCAAAGAGGAATCAAGCTCTAGTTTCTCAGATCATAGAGTTTCAGGAAAGTGATATCAATATAAATTTAGGGTTACTCTCAGGAAAGATTGTGATATCTCTATGATATATTTGTAAGACTATCGGACTTATTCTAACTGAGACAGTCTTGAACTATGCCTTCTTCAAGTAAGAGTTATAAATTCTCAAAGATGTTGCAATATGAATGACAAATTGTAAGGTTACGGAACTCATAAAGAAAGCAACACCTCATGACAGGAACCAAGGTGCAGAAACACATCGTAAATTTGACATGTGGGTGACATGCCTAATTTTGAGAGATAATCACTCTCGGTTTAAAGCTGATGGTTTAAATATTTTAGAAAGTTCTGAAGGCTTAAAATATATTAAAAATTGCATAGTAGAAAGATGCTCTGTATCCCTCTGAAGCAATATTAGTTACAAAGCAAGAAAGCAATTTTCGTAAAAAAGAAAACAAATTACAAATGATTAAGTCAAATATGAGGCATAGTTTTCTGAGGATAAAACATGAATAAATAGAATTTTTTCAAAAATGAATACTTAAATCATTTGTTTCCTTTAGCTATCCATTTAATATTTGCTCTAAATTTATTTTGCTTTACTTTGGGGCAATAATCACAATAACTGATACTTCTATATTATTTTCATATGTTTCAGCCTTTTCTAAATACTTTACATAATAACTCACTTAATCTCACAAACCTTTGAAGAAATATCTTTTTAATGAATGATTATTTTTTAATAAGTGAGATTCCAAAATTAATAAAGAGATAACCCCAAAGGCTTTAAAATTAAGCTTGGCACATAATTTTAAATATATGTCTACTTCTTTAAATCTTAAACCATTCATTTTCTTTTTTGTCCTACAATTTTATCTGACAGGAAATTCATATATATGGTAAAATGTTTATCTTAAATTTTGGTTAGACATATCTCATATAGATATTACTTGAACCATATATACAAAGTGTTTAGTTAATCACACTCCTCTCTTCATGCCACACCATCATTAACAATTTTTTTTTTTGTTTTTGAGACAGAGTCTCACTTTGTCACCCTCAGTAGAGTGCTGTGCTGTCATGGCTCACAGCAACCTCAAACTCCTAGGCTTAAGCAATTCTCTTGCTTCAGCATCCCAAGTAGCTGGGACTACAGGCGCCCACCATAATGTCCGGTGATTTTTTTTTTTAATTTTGTTTTTTAAGAAATGAGGTCTGGGTGGCACCTGTGGCTCAAAGGAGTAGGGCGCTGGCCCCATAGGCTGGAGGTGCTGGGTTCAGACCCAGCCCTGGCCAAAAAAAAAAAAAAAAGAAATGAGGTCTTTGGCTCAAGCTAGTCTCAAACCTGTGAGCTCAGGCAATCTGCCTGCCATGGCCTCAAAGTGCTGGGACATTATTAATGAATGAACAACCTCTCTTACTTACTGTCTCTCACGTCCCTGTTTGTCTTCTATTCTCTCACCCTCATGGCAAAACATTGATACTTTTTCATTTATACATTACTATAAAATTTGTATTATTTTCTCTTAATAATTGAATTCATTTTTTTTTGAGACAGTCTCACTATGTGACCCTCAATAGAGTGCTATGGTGTCACAGCTCACAGCCACCTCAGACTCCCAGGCTTCAGTAATTCTCTTGCCTCAGCCTCCCAAGTAGCTGGGACTATAAGCACCCACCATAACTCCTGGCTATTTTTTTTTTGTTGCAGTTATCATTGTTGTTTAGCTGGCCCTGGTCGGGTTTGAACCTGCCAGCTTGGGTGTATGTGGCCGGTGCCTAACCACTGTACTACAGGTGTTTAAGAGAAATTCATATTAGAGCTGAAGTATGTGTCAGCCTTTCTTGATGGAATGTAATCAATGAAGATCAGGAGCAAGAGGCCAGCTGGTCTTTAAACAGTGGTCTTATGGTCTTTGGTGCCCGTCACGCTGGACATTTGAAAGTGGCTGTGACTTTTTTTTTTTTTTTTTTTGAGACGGAGCCTCAAGCTATCCCCCTGGGTAGAGTGCCATGGCATGGCATCACAGCTCATAGCAACGTCCAACTCCTGGGCTCAAGCGAGTCTCCTGCCTCCGCCTCCCAAGTAGTTGGGACCACAGGCGCCCACCACAACGCCAGGCCATTTTTTGGTTGCAGCCATCATTGTTGTTTGGCGGGCCCGGGCTGGGGATTCGAACCTGCCACCTTAGGTGTACGTGGCTGGCACCTTAGCTGACTGAGCCACAGGCA